>APFE030739286.1:9210-25733 GCA_000404065.3 Pinus taeda | reverse complement strand
AATGAAATAATATCATTATTTAAATATATATTTTTTTCAAAAAACTAGCCGTTACTGAATAATATTTGTTTTTAGTATATTAGTGAATTAATATCATAATTTATTATTGATCAAATATAGCCGTTACTTGAAATTATGTCTCTACATTGCTCTCTATTTAAGCCTTTGTCATGGTCTACCTCTTCATCTGGTCCTGATGATGAACCACACTTGTTGGTTCGAAACGCGTTGGCCAAAAATTTCTCTTATGTGATTTCTACCGAAAGACTTTGCTTAATTCATTATGGATCACAAAAGCTTGAATACAAAGAAAAGCTCAAAAGCTTGTTGAAGAGTTGGTTGCTACAGAGCATACCTGATTTAAAGAGAAATATTGACCATGTAAGACACCCATTATGTTAGAAAAGGTAGAACGGACCTGTTAAATGTCACCTATCAAACATATCATAGGGTCGAACTAGGTTCCGTCAGGTAAGTGGTAAATAGAACGAACAAAAAGTTACTACACCTGAAAGATCTACATGAGTTAACCTAGCCTGGTGGGCCACCCAGGACGACCAACAGTCTACATTTCTACCCGGGCCCTATCCCCGGTTTATCCACCCTCTGCTCGTTGTAGTCCAAATTCAAAGGTGTCTAGGTCAAACTATTAGGTCAAGTCAAGTAAGTAGATCACTTGTCCCTTAACGAAGTAGTAGTCGAAAACTATGTGAGCATTAATGACCCTGTCGAGGTCGGTCATGTTCTCGTTCCCATACTAAAAAACGTTGCAATTCAAAAAGGTGAAAATAAAAAAGAAGAAAGTAGTGAGTCAAGTAAAAAGTGAAATAGATGTTTTAGGAGCCAAACCTTCTCGACACCTGAAATTGCAACAAACCATAAGGGATGTTCTTGCTCATTCTATAATAGAGCAAGAATAACAAAATTAAAATTAAAAAAAGAATACATGAGCTTAAAGAAGCTTTTAACTCAACACCCCTGTTTATGACTCCATTTAGGCACTAAAAGTGACAACAACACTTGGCACACCCTAAAGGAATATAAAAGTAGCACAATTATTAACAGGAATGAGGACATATGTCATTATGAATATTAATAAGTGACATGAAATCATAGAGGAAGCATGAGAAATTTCTCTACAGTTGAAAATTTTCTCTCAACTAATTAATTAATTAATTATTATTATTATTATTTTAAAATTTAATATAATATATATATTTATATTATATAATATATATATTATATATATATATATATATTTTTTTTTGAATAACTACAAAGGGAACTAGCATATAATCAACAATTTGATGAAAATGATTTAAATATATTTGTGAATAAAATAAAATCTCTCATTGAAATTCAAAAACATCATCAAGGTTGACATGCCAGAAAATGAATTAAAGAAATCAAAGTAGGATGGTCTCCTAATATTAAAAAGCTGGAAGAAACCCTTGTTGAATGTTCGATCATCGATGGATACAGAATCAATAGATTTTTAAAGCCATTAAAATTGTTGAAAAACTTAAAGGCCCCTAAATGATCAGAGACTCCATGATGATCCCTAAATATGTTTTAAAAGAGGAATTGGACACTATTAAAGTATCATTGGGAGTTGAATTTGACAATCTAGCTAAGTTTTCTAAAGCTCAAACCAAGAAGTGGCTAGTCACATTTGTCAATGATAATAATGACCAACGGCTAACATTGCAGAATTTTAGTAAGATGCTAAAGAAAAAACGATGAAATATTTAAATTTAAAGTAAAGTAATATATAATCCCCTCCTATGAAATAATACATTAAATAATGGCTCAAGAAATTCTTCAATGAAGTCATTGATCCAAAATAACTGCGTAAGTAGTTAGAATAATGAAAAGCTGATGAACCAATTCTATTTAACTTCTGCTATAATAGTTGCATTAGAGATAAGAATCATTCCACTTGTTATCCTTCTACAATTTTATGAATGTTTATTTTCCTTTGAAGTAATTCCCTACTCTCTTCTCAATCTTTGATTAATCTGACTTTATTAGATTGTTGCATGTTTTCTAAGTCAATCCATAACTGAAATTTACACTTATAAGTGAATCCATTTTCGGGGCCGGAGCTCTGAGATAAAAACTAGGGTTCAACACAGGAAGCGATAGAAGTAAGCGGATAACCATGGAAGGGCAAGGAGGAGGGAACTCCACTCCCTCCTACAATAATGTGGTTTCAAACAGAGGCAGAGCAACGAATAGAAACAAGCCTCAAAACCCCTCGGAGAACAAGACAAAAATTGTTGACACCTAGAAGGCGGAGGGCAGCAAACCCCATGAAAAGGAAGGGACCCACGAGGAAGCCTGACAGGAGGAGAAAGTAGAAGACAAAGGTCAGGGATATGAGAATAAAGCCAAGATGGGGCCCTGTAAACCAAAGTCTAATATTACGCCGAGGGTAATCCTAAATGGTCTAGCTCTGCAGGAGCACAAAGATCATATGACAAACTATGCGATAATTTGCAAGTTTATGGGAATCTGGCTGACGGAGAAAGCTTTATACACTTGGATAAAATACACCTGGAAACTAAAAGGAGAGTTAAATATACATCTTGGATCCAAAAGTTTTTTTTTTACGGTGGGATTCATGAACTTGGAAGACAGGGACCAAATTTTTGAAGGAGGACCATACTTCTATGCGGCTGCTGGTCTCTATATGTGACCATGGACGATGAACTTTGTTCTGGAGTGAGAAACATTCACATCGGTCCTGATATGGATCAGACTATACTCCTTACCTTTAGATTATTGGATGTCGGAGTATTTAAAAGATATAGGTAATAAATTAGGTCATTTTTTAAAGATTTGAGATGCAACTCTCCGAGGAAGGTATACCTCCTTTTCCCGCATATGTGTTGAGATGGACTTATCAGGAGCACTCCCAGATGAAGTCATCTTGGAAGTCTATGATGATGAATGGGTTTAGGCAGTGGACTATGAACACATACCATTCAAATATCGCAAATGTCATGAACATGGACACCTACTCAGAGATTGCCCTCTTAATAAAAGGGAGGAACACTAGAAAACCAATAAAGGGAAAGACCCCATAGGTTTTATCAAAGTGGGAGGAAAAGGTAAAGGAGGTGGAAAAAAGACCCAAAAGAACCCTAGTGAAAGCAAAGCAAGAAGTCATCGTAGTTTTGGAATCTTAGAAGAAGTAGAACAAGAGGAGGGAACTCAAATGAAACCAGAGGACTAGGAAGAAAGGGGGAAAGGAAAAGAGATTAGCATGGAGATCACTCAGGAACATAATGAACACAAAACAGACCCATTGAGTACCATGTAAATATAAAGAGACCATGATATGACTCAAAGTGAAAGTGGCACAGAGGACCAAGACTTACAGGAGATCCTTGAGAGGGAGAACCTTGAACTAGAAAAGTTTCTAGAACAAGGAGGCAACAAGGGAATTAACTCTCTACCATAGGAGGAAGTTGATAGGGTGAAATAATTATTCCTTAACAGGTCACATCAAAAAGCTCTAGGAGCCAAAAGAGGACATGACAATCAGGAAAACAAAGGGGTTACCTCATTGGGATTAATAATAGGAAAATCGGCTAAAAACCCAGGCAAGAAAAGAGGAAGAAAGAGACAAAAAGAATTGCTACTAGAATGTATAAAACTCATGGTTGACTCAGGCAAGATGAAAGATCTCTCCTGTTACTCCTTCACAAACCCCCCTTAATGAAACTCACAACCTGGAACATTAGAGGACTAGGGAGTAGAAGGAAACAAAGAAATCTAAGTAATAGAATCAAAGAGGAAAAACCATACATAGTGTTCATACAGGAAACAAAATGCTCAGTAGAAAAGATCATAGAAAAGCATAATAGATGGTTAAATAGATATGAGTATCTTGAGGTCAAAGCAACTAACTCAGCTGGAGGCATTCTCACTCTATGGAATCATAAAAAATTTGGTATTCTTGATGCAGAGGCATCAAGGCACCACCTTTCTTTGATTATCCAACCAGTGGGTGACATGGAGTGTTATATGATCACCAATGTCTATGGACCTCAACCATTGGAAGATAAACTCTGACTCCTCAGCTCTCTGGAGGAAATGAAAAAAGGACACCCAGAACACTTGGTCGAGATTCAGTTGCCTTCTAGAACTTCCTCACCAATATGAAACTAGTGGATATGGACACTGGCAATGGAATTTTCACTTGGAACAACAAAAGAGGGGGTTCTACCCAAGTAGCCTCAAAATTAGACAGATTCATAATCTCAGAAGAACTTCTACTCACTGGAAGAAGCCTGACAGCGTTCATCCTACATTTTGGAGTGTCAGACCACTGGCCCATCCAACTGGAATCTTCCTTAACTGGAAAACCAAGAAATAGACCCTTCATGTTTGAGAATGTCTGGCTCACTCACTTTGATTTCCTCATAAACATTGAGAAGTGGTGGAAATAAGAACTACACTTTCAAGGCATGAAGATGTTCCTTCTACATCTCAGGCTCAAACACATCAAAGGTAGACTCAAAGAATGGAATAAAAATGAATTTGGAAATATCTTCAAAGCTAAAGGAGAAGTGGGAAAGAAATTAACCAAATTTTCATTACAGAAGGCTTCACAGAGGAAAGAAAAGAGCTTGCAAATTCACTTCAGCATGAATGGGACAACAAATGTCTACAAGAGGAAATATTTTGGAGACAGAAATCTAGAGTCCAATGGATTAAGGAAGGGGAGAGAAACACCAAATTCTTTCACAAATCCACCATAGCTCACAGAAATAACAATAGGATTCTAAAACTCATAGATCCTCAAGGAATAGAAAAAATACACATGAGGAAATGGAAGATGTTCTAGTCCAACATTTTCAGAGAATTGCTGAGGAAACTATAACAGACAGATCCCAATTCACGAGAAGATTTACTCAGTGTATTCCTAAACTGGTGTCCATGGAAGACAATTATAATTTCAACAGACTAGTAACAGAGGAAGAGGTTGAGGAACTTATCAAAGAAATGCATAATGGGAAAGCTCCAAGCCCTGATGGCTTCAATGTGGACTTCTTCAAAACATGTTGGAAGATTGTAAAACAAGATATTCTGGAGGTAGTGGAGGAATCAAGAAGCTCTAAATCAGTATTGGGGGTGCTCAATGAACCCTTCATTGCCTTAATCCCCAAACAGGAAAGAGCGACCTCTCGAGATAGGCTCAGACCCATAACATTATGCAATGTGGTGTACAAAATCATTTCCAAAGTCATTACCAACAGACTCAAGCCCCTCCTCCCAACTCTAGTGTCAGAGGAGCAAACGGGTTATGTGGAAGGGAGACAAATTCTCAATAACATAATTCAGGCTCATGAAGTGGTTCATTCCCTCAAAACCAACAAGCAAGCAGTGATGATAATACAACTGGACATAGAGAAAGCTTATGATAAACTAAGTTGTGCTTACATAAGGGAGGTTCTAAAAGCATATGGCTTTGACCATAATTGGATAAGATGGGTCATGGCTCTTGTCACCACTGCTAGTTGTTCAATTCTTCTCAATGGCTCTCCTTCCAGAACCTTCAAGCCTACAAGAGGTCTCAGACAAGGTGATCCTCTTTCCCCTTTCCTCTTCATTCTCATGATGGAAGGGTTAGATAGAGCGATCAGAGCTGCCAAGGAAGAAGGAAGAATACAAGGAATAAGACTCACTTGAGATGGAGACACAGTGACACATCAACAATTTGTGGATGATACTATGTTACAAGGCTATAGTCAAGGAAGCCAAAGCATTCAAGAAAATTTTGTATGAGTTTAAAATGGCAGCTGGCACTAAGGTAAGCCTCTGAAAATCAAAGATCTTCTTTTTCAATATTGATATTTCTATTCAGATAAATCTCTCCAGAATTTTAGGCTTTCAAAGAGATTCACTACCCTCGAAGTATCTAGGAGTTCCCCTCACCGACAAACCGCTGAACAAGGACATTTGGGAGTCAGTAATAAACAACTTGAAAGACAAGATCAACAAGTGGACAAACAGAGCCTTGAACCTAGCAGGGAGGTTGGTCCTCACTAAGGCGATCCTCCAAACCATCCCAATCTACATGCTATCAGCCCTTCTGGCACCAACAGGAGTCCTTCAACAAATTAGAAACATGCAAAAAGACTTTCTCTAGGGGAAAGGGGAAGAGAAAAAGAAATGGGCTCTGGTGGCTTGGGACAGGATATGCAAATCCAAATCCCATGGTGGCTTGGGTCTACATGGCCTGGGCACTCTAAACAAAGTTCTAGGAGCAAAAGTGTGGTGGAGATGGCTAAAGGAAATATGAACCCCTTGGGCCAAACTATGGAAACAAAAGTATGCAATGAACTGGTAGGAAATGACCCTCATAAGAATGACAATACAAGTAAAAGGTTCTCAAATTTGGAATAGGGCCTGGGAGAATAGAGACTTAGTACAAAAACATAGTGTCTGGGAGGACAATTGGCAGCAGGAAGGTAATCTCAGCTATGAGGAACTATAAAGTATCCAAACAGATACCATTAACAAAGGATTAAAGAGGGTTAGTGACTATTGGGACAAGTCAAGGAACAATGGAAAATGGAGAATATGGAAACTTCCAGATTATAATGAGCTGACCATGCTAAAAACTCAAGCTCAAGCCCTGGAAGATATTCTGGTAAAAAGGAAAATCCTGAACTCAACCTCAGATGACCAATTAAGATGGGGAAGAAATAATGTGGGTCTCTTCAACCTCAAAGAATCCAAAAGAATAGCTACAGGTCTTAACTTTCCAAACACTGACAATATTTGGAAAGACCTTTGGAATAACCCACATTGGATGAAGATCAAACTGTTCAGGTGGCTGGTTCAACAAGACAAGATTCTCATATGGGAGAATCTCAGAAAGGGAGGTTTTTGCTGGCCCCTCAAGATGTCACCTTTGTCGTCAGCAGGAGGAAACCACAAATCTTCTTCTCAATCTCTACTCCTTCACTTCAACACTATGGAACTAGGTTGGTGACGTCTTCAAGCAGACAAATAGGAACACAAATAATATCATTGTTACGCTGAAAAATTGGAGAAGAAATTTCTCGGACAATGAGACAACAAACATAGCCTAGGCTTTGACTCCAGGGTTCTTGGTCTGGAATGTCTGGAAAGAGCGCAACAACATGATTTTTAAAGATAAAAAGAGCTCAGTGAGTAGCATCATAACGCTAATCCTTAAACAACTCAAGGAGATAGTCAACACCGTTGGAGGATTCTCTACAGGAAATCACACTGGACAGAGAGACACGATCATCCTAGAAAGGTTGGAGATTCAGACACATATCCCTCAGAGTCCTCATCAGACTACAAAGCATACTTCAGAAGGAAAGGCTTTCTGGCAACCCCCTCCACAAGGTTTTTTAAAATTCAACATTGATGGAGCCTCTAAAGGAAATCCTGGAGATGCAGGTTATGGAGGAGTCATCAGAGATGAGGAGGGAAACATACAAGTAATGTTTCACAGTCATCTAGGAAAAGCCACCAACAATATGGTTGAACTCATGGCTATGGAAAAATTCTTGGAAATACTGATAGAGCACAACACACATAATGTTATCATCAAGGCTGACTTGGAATTAGCCATTAATTCGGTCAAGCGGATAGGCTCAGGATCAACACCAAAGAAAATCTCAAGCCACTGGAGGCTTCTACAGGTCCATTACAGAATTCAGTCACACCTAAGAATTCTAAGACTCTCAGGTTTGTGCATGTTTGCAGGGAAGCCAACAAAGTAGCGGACTGGCTTGCCAATGAAGGGGTCAGATGCACACGAACCAACATGTGTTGTAGGTGGGAGGAGGTAACAGATAGACAAATACGAGAAGGATGCTCATCTCGGGCCCTCATAGACAGTGAGCAATATCAGAACAGACAAGGAAATGGAATATCACCTTTCGTCAATGAAGAATAAGAGTACATTAGAAAGTTACACAGGGTATGGGAACTTAAGGATCTCAAATGAAATCAACATCGTTTGCATTAGCACAAATGCTACTGGAAGCTTGGCCAGAGGAAGTCCACGTGCCATTGGTCGTTTTCTCATGAGGAAAAAGATCAGAGGTGACAAGCTACTGAGATGGATGGTGAAGTCACGCAATTTGGCCATGGGCCGTTCGATCAAAAGGGAGTAGATCGATGGTTATAAGCACTCAAGTGAGTTTAGGGGTCCGGGGAAAAGGAAACATGAAACAAAACACATTTTGCTAAACCACCCTTATCGGGCACCCTCAAATCCTAAAGTGGTTTTCATGAAATGCAAGCGATACCACTCAGCTGTCTACACGTGGCAGGGGGAGGAGAGGGAATATTGTTCTCATCGCACAGGTATTACTCGAGCCTCTATGCCGCGTGATATTGATTTTGGCCGTCGGATCAAGAGGGAGAAGATCGACAGCTATAGACTATCGAGCAGGTTAGTGGGTTCGGGTGGTATTTAGCGAAGGTCAAATCAGCTTCCAGTTTACCACCCTTATCGGGCGCCCTCAAATCCTTAAGTGGTTTTTTTGTTTTGCATGTGATGCCACTCAAACGTCTACATGTGGTGATGAGAGGAGAGAGAATACTGCCCTCATTGGGCGGGTATTCCTTGGGCTACTGCTCCACATGATATGGATACTGTCTGTTTGATCAGGAGGAGGTAGATTAATGGCTATTGAGAGTCGAGCAAACTTGAGGGTACATGTGACAGTTGGCGGATCCAAAACCTTTTGTACTTTGGTTTTATTTCTCCCTTTCGTACTTTAGTTTTTTGCTGGTATTAAGTGCTGATTTATTTCTTCCTTTTGTTGGAGAATGAGTCATCTTAACACCTGTTGTAACTTATGTAACTTATTTTCATTTCCAAGTCAATAGAAGGTTTGACTCTTACTTTAGCAAAAAAATAAAGTCAATCCCTAACTGCATTTTCTCTCTTTCTTCCATGTATCTTTATCATTACTATTGGTAGTCGAGAACCTGATCCTAGTCCCTGAGAGATGAATGCATTTTATTTTTGTTTTTAAGTAACATGATTTTGTGGTTGTGATTTACGCACTTTACTTTATTCTTAAACTTTAAGTCTATAAATTATTTTTTGGTTCTCAGAAAAAACTTATTTCAAGAAATCATTTAATTTGTGATTCTAAAACTTTAATTTCCAAATAAGAAGATTCTCGTGAATGTTTTCCTATGCTCTTACGATTTTAAATATATGGTATCATTTTATAGTTCTTTGAGTGTATGGATCAATACTTCATATTTTTGTCTTTATGAATTTGCTTCAAATATGTTTCCTCATATATGTTCATGGATTACAATGTGGAATGGATTTGTGAGAATATACTTTATTTCACCATTATTTTGTTTTTACTTAAAAAAGAAACATTTGGTCCACTCACAAGTGCATGTGTTGAATGCTTAATATTTAATATTCAAATTATATGCATAACGAAGTGTGATCAATAGAGGAGTATCACCTTTATAGAAACGTAGAGATAATTTAGAAATAGACCCTAGGAGATTGAATTTTTTACTTGATAAGAAAAAGACATCAACATTTTTTGCAATCATACTAGGGAGATCGAAAGGTCAATGTTCTATGCCCAATGGATGACTCCAATGCTACTGTGGAAAGAAAATATGGGTTTCTTCTTTCTCGAAAGTGCTAATGTTTTCAACAAGTTTCTTTTTAGGCTTTTTTTTAAGGGCCTCTCTGGATTCCTTGACTCCTCCAACTTCAAATTTATCCCTTACTGAAGCCGCCTTTTTGGATTTTGGAGTATAGGTAACTCTTGTTGAGCTAAACTTGCCATAATATTTCAAGATCTTCTCGGAAGGTCAATGTTTTAATCTCCAATTTTTTAAGACTTTGCAACATATATCTCAAGATAATCACCCTAATGACCCAATCATATTTGGTTTTTACAAAATTGCAATGTTTGCAAATGTCAAGTATGCTATAAATTATGCACATATCAATACATTGCAAGAAACTATGATGAAAGCATAAGATATGGAGGAAGATATATTTGAAAACAACATTGATCTAGAGGTTATTCTAGAAAAAGTACAAAGAGAAATGTCTTCCTTGCAAATATATGAAATAAATAAGAGAACATCAATTCCAAGCAATCAAGACGTTGTAGTTGGAAGAGGGATTTTCCATGGAATTCCTGCCAATGTATGAAATGTCCTTGTATTAGAAGAATCATTTCATTCAAAGATTGATTTAAAAATTTCTCAATTGAATAGAACAATAAGCAAATGTTGAACGAAATAATAATATTAACGACCAGTGATGAGAAGAGGCCTCAACCTCAACAACATGTTGGAGGACCAACATATGGTCTTAGAGAATGACCTGCTTGAGGTCAAAATGTTAATGATGTACCTCCAAGGGGACATAGGCCTCAAATATTCAAAATTCGAGTGCTCTAGTAATGGAAGAAGAGGAAATGGAAGAAAAGGAAGACATATATTTTCCTCAACTTCTTATAGAAAAAGCTTGACCACCTTATTGGAGATATCATTAGAAGAAGATTTTATACAAGAGAGTCAACAACTTATGGAACAAAATAATATTATACTAACAAGAGCTCAGTTGAATAAAGCAAAAGTGAAGGGTCCGACTTAACACACGAATACAAGGAATCAAGGAGAAACATCAACACAAATAAATGCACTACAAGATAAATCTAGACCAATGCAGATCAAGAGAAATAATCCATTCAACCCAACTAAAGTGTCTTATGCTATTATGGATTATGTAAGAAACATCCAAATTACTTTACCATTTTAAGAGGTGATAAATTTTCCTCAACAAAGACAGAATCTTCTCAAAGCCATTACAAATTAAGTTGTATCCATTATAATAGTAGAGGCAACTATCATATCTCTTCAACAAAAGAGCCTTTATGAAGTTGTATCCAATATAGCAGTATAGGAAACTATCATATCTCTTCAACAAAATAACCTTGCTCCTCTTTTAAAAAATCAAGGTAAAGTGTATTCTTTTTACACATCACTGAAAACTCCATAATTTATATTGCATAAATGTTTGGTAGATAGTGGTGAATCAAATAAGATCATGCCACTCTATACATGAAATCAATAATTTTATATTGCACTAAGTAATAGGAGACTAAAAAAAGTATTTGTGCAGTTGATTCAAGAAAGGGTACCAACTTATGGTGAGATCAAATATTTTTCTACCTCCATAAGTTCAGTTACAAATATTACAATTGTCTTCACTATAATAGTGGTGCATCTACCTACTGCATATGGACTTTTCTTAGGAACATAATTCTAATTTTTTTTATTGAAGTAGTAGTTCCTTGAATCATGCATTTTATGAACACAATGACAATAGATGGATTATGCATTGTCAATGGTTATGGTTGGATTATATATTTTTAGTTGTTATTGTTGTCTCAAAAACATCAAATTGTTACCACATGTGATGGGTGTGAATTGTAAACTTGAGAAACTATAATAACAATGATAATCTAAGAAGCATACAATTGACCATACATCTAACATACACAGAATAAATGGGGTAATCCTTAGAATTTTCACCTCATGAAAACATATCCACTCTTATATAAATTAAACCATACAAGTAATTTTGAAAAAAAATTAAAACACTTAGCAAAATTTCAATGCAATAATCAAAACAATGTATGGAACATTTAAAATAGTCAACATGACATTAGATCATGATGATTGTAATTAGGTAATAATTTTATGAAATTCAAATTTGAAAACTCATATAATCATGTTGAACCAATAACAATAACTATACTAGATCATCAACAACAACCACTTATTTTTCTATTTCAATGAATAAAAAAATCACTCTTACATATTAATATCTATGATAGCCCATCAATAAATTGAAGTTAGAGAAAAAATTTAGTTTTTACATCAGCATATTCAATCAACAACAAATGAGAAATCACATTTTTAACCAACAATCAAATCTCTACTATTACAAATAAGATTACATACACAACTTCTCACAAGCTCAATCCAAAACATTGTTTCACAAGCTCAAACCAAATTGGAATCTCATAAGCTCAAACTAAACAAAAATTTTACAAGCTCATAAAATGAAGCCCAAACCCTATAATCACATCTCTCATATTATTCTTCTCACTCATCAAGTAAGCTAATAATATAATGAAGTGATGTGCCCCCCTTCCTTTTAAGAGAAAGAGAATGAATGAGTGACAAAGTAGGGTAAAACCCTAACACTCAATTATGTCCACATCTAGAGAACATGTTGACAAATAGAGTGGTCTACATGTGCCAAGTAATGATGCACATGTCCACAAATACCAACTCATACACTTCACATATTTTATACACCATAGTGCCAACTCACCCACTCCATATGGTTTTATGAAACACTAAATTTTTTTATGTAACAAGCACACCCTCCTAGTCTAAGTAATAAGATAGATGAAATGTGGGTTTTGAGGAAAAAGGAATTTGTAACTTTCTCTCATAGAGGAATCAACTCACAAGAGTCAAACACTGTCCAAGAAAGTGGTAAACCAACACTCCCTCTTTGCAACGAAAGCGTTATCCATCACATCCACATACTCGATCAAAACTTCCCCTGTGTGAGGGGCTTCATAAAAATATTGGACACACATACATATTAAGGAATGTAAACCAACACCATTGATCCTTTCTATCTTCATAATCTTCAAGGTGTACTTACCTTGTCCTTCAACTTCGTATCAAAATTTTGGACAACAACCTTTTTCCCTTCCTTAATATTTGTGTGAGGCTCTTGTAACTTTGAGGACCATCCACACTCATCAAACTTCACAACTTGCTTAGTTTAATGTTTCTTTTCATTGGAATGTAGATTTGATAATACTTATAAGCCTCATTGTATCGAAAAAAATACCCTTTATACTCGATGGTTTAGCTTAGTCCTCTTTTCATTAAGAATGTGAAAGTTTATCGAACAACCAAAAACATGAAAATGTGATGCCACATTTATCACTAGTGAACGCCTACTCTAATGTTTTTTCCGTTAAGATCCTATGAGGACATTAGTTCAAGATATAAAGTGTTGTATTACATGCCTCTACTCAAAGACACATTGAAAATCCACGTCGTGGATCACAACCTTAGTAGTCTCAATGGTTGATTTGTTCTTCCTCTTTGTAACTCAACTTTGTTATGGGTTCTAATATTTTTCATCTCCCTCTTGATCCCCATTTCCATAAAAAAGGCACCAAAAGTCTTGGAGTTGTACTCTCCTCGATTATCAAACATAATCACGTTGATCCTCTTCCTTGTCTAATTCTCAACTAAGGCTTTAAACTCCTTAGCCTTTAAAAAGACTTCACCCTTGGTCTTCATAACATACATCTAGTTTTTACAAGAGGAATCATCAAGGTAGAAAATATCATATAGATACCCTATCAATGACGAGGAAGATAAAGGCCCACACAATTATGAATAGATCAATTCAACAATTTCTCTTGATTTATGTTCACTGAATGGAAAAATGACCCTTATGTTGTTAAGTGCACATCAATTGCAATCTCTAACATATTCTATATTAAAGTCTTGTAATATGTACACCATATTCTTCAAGAGTGGAAGAGTTCCATAGTGTAAGTGACCAAATCACATGCCACAATGTGCATGACTTGCAACTATCAAGAACCAACGTATCATATTTCTCCTTTTCCAATATCCCTGTGATGTGAAGAACCTTGTGGTCCTTCACAAAATCCAAAATAATCCTATTTTCCTTAGAAACCTTTAATTGAATTGAGACAACTATTTAATATGAACTATAACTTTTCCATGCACTATGCTCCATATAACCACATCCTCCATAAAATTTCTAACTTGTACTTGTAAGTGGTGAAGTTTAAGGATAACTTCGTTGGGTGTCACACTCTAACAATGAAAAAATTCACTGTTCTAACAACCCCTCAAATAAAAACATATCAATAAAATAAATAAGCTACCATAGATTCAAATCACCCCTCTGGGCATAAGAACACACTCAAACCACTGGAGTTTCTTGTGCATAACACCCACTAACCACTCAAATGCTATAGTGCCTCTCACAAGGATGGGTCTACTCCAATCATTGGAGATTTATGTACATCACATTGGTGGAAACCCGTGTTCTCAATGCCTTGTCACACACAATTTAATTCTCCATTTATTTGGATGAAAAGTTATAATAACACAACTCTTGTACCATGCTATAATTTTCACTTGATGCCAAAATATTTGGATTTGCAAAATGAAACGATATAGATGGATTTGAAAATTTCTTAAATACTACAATCAAAACACCACATGCAATATTCAACTATATAGACACAATATTAGACCAAGAAGACTGTGACCAAGTAATAAATCTATAAAAGTTTAAATCAACATGTTATATCAATAACAATTACCACAATAACTATAAAATATAACCACACTAAATCAATAAAAATAATGATGTATCTTATTATTACAAGGAAGAGAAAAATTATATCAACAAGCTAATGTATATACTGACCCATCAATAAATGGAAACTAGAATATATATGAAAATTACATCAACATATGAAATCAACAGAAAATAAATGATATATCAGATCTAGCAAATGAGATCAAGAAATTCATTTTGCACCAAGTTATCGAAAACAAATCCCTTTGAATCAAAACAAATAAGTTAAATCAACAAACTATCATAGGTCTAGATCACCCCTCTCAAGCATAGGAACACACCCCAACCATTGAAAGTTACTAGGTATCACACACACTAACCCCTCGCATTCCCTAATGCCTCTCATAGGGATGGATCTACTCCAATCATTAGAGATTTAAGGACATCACATCAATGGAAATCCATGTTTTTAGTGCCTTGTCACACATCACTTGAATTCTCCATATATTTTGATGGTAAATTCCAATAACACAACTCTAATACCATCTTGGAATTTTCAATCGATGATAAAATATCTACATTTGTAAAAATGAAACGATATAGTTGGATTTGAAAAATTCTTAAATACTTAGGAAAAATACAGATCTAACATCAATAAAAACACTATATGGAATACTCAATTGTGAAGACACACCATTAGATCAAGAAAACAATTCCCATGTAATAAATCCACAAAAATTTAAATCAACATAGTAGATCAATAACAATTACCACAATGTACTATAAAATAACCACACTAAATCAACAAAAAAAAGGATTTTTCTTATTATCAGAATGAAGAGAAGAATTAAATCAACATGTTAATCTCTATATCGACCCATCAATAAATGGAAACTAGAATATATATGAAAATTACATCAACATAGGAAATCAACAAGAAAATAAATGATAGATCAAATCTAGCAAATGAGGCCAACAAATCTATTGTGAACCAACATATAGAAAGCATATCCCCTTAAATCAAAACAATTAAGTCATATCAACAACCTCTCACTTGTTCATCACCTCCTCCCGAGCATAAGAACACATTTCAATCATTGAAGGTTACTAGGCATCACACCTACTAACCCTTCAGATGCCCTATTGCCTCTCATAAGGATGGATCTACTCCAATTTTTGAAGCATTTTCAACAACACATTAATTCAAACCCGTGTTTTCAACGCCTTATCATATGTTATTAATTTCTTTATGAAAATTCCAATAACACAACTTTAGTACCAAGTTAAAATTTTTACCTCATAACAAAATATCTGCATTCAAAAAAATCAAACAATATCATTGGATTTGAAAATATCTTAAACACTAAACAAAAATTTAAATCTACATCCATCAAAACATTATATGGAATATTCAAGCATGTAGAGACAACATTAAATAAAAGCAATGATAACCCAATAATAAATATATGAAATCTCAAACCAACATATTAAATCAACAATTACCATAATATATTATTAAAAACAAACACAATTAATTAATACAAATAATATATCTTACTATTACAAAGAAAAGAAATATTAGATGAACATACTAATCTCTACAGTAACCTATCAATAAATGGAAACTAGAACATATCTAAAAATTACATCAAAATACAAAATCAATGACGAAATGAAAGATATGTGAAATCTAACAAATAAGATCAACAAATGTATTTTGCACCAACAATCATTTCTCTTAGTATTAGAAGGTATATCATATAGGGAACTTGCAAGCTCAACCCAAAACAATGTTTCACATACGTATACTATTTAGGCAAATTTTAAAGTTTAAAATGTGCGTTCTGGGAAATAGAATAAAAAAATATAAATTAATTATTATGTGGGGAAAATATTTTTACAATTAACATTTTACCATCTATGTAATTATGGCTAAGTTAAATCAAATTATATATATGTATATTCAAGTATGTAAATTATTTTTAATAAAACATTATAAAGTAAAGATTATATAACAAATAATAATGTATGATTTATGAAAATAACTCAATGCAATTAAATTACACATTAATTTTTTGAATTAAAGAAT
>APFE030739279.1:0-11499 GCA_000404065.3 Pinus taeda | reverse complement strand
ACTCTTTCCACATCACCCTCGCAGAAGATTTCTCACCATTTTTCAAACATTCTCAATATGATATCTTCATGAAAAAGTTAAGGTACTAATGTTGGATTAGTTGTTTGAAAAATAAGTTGTTTTGTAAAACCTTTCATCTTTTGTGCTATTCTTAGTTTGTTCTAATGATCTATAGGGGTTGGAGTCACTGCACCATATTTTCCTAAAAGGTGGAGATGGTTCACAAAAAAAGAAATTAATCTACATGTTACAATGTTGTTAAAAAATGTGAGACCTATGAGGGTAGCGAATTATGCTAATAAGAAATTTAGATTGGGAGAGATGTAATTATATTTTAATATTTAATTGAAGAATTCCAATTAAAATAATAATAAATCTACATTTATATATTCATATATTGATTGGAAGGATTCCCACAATGGTCACTTCTTTCAATTAGATCCCCTTCAAGCCCTTGGGATACCTAATACTTTCTTATATAATATAGTTGGGGCTTGCTACTTGTTGGCATGTTGGGGTAAAAAAACTCGATGTGTTTTTTTATCTCGCAGTTGGAGTCTATGGAATAAGAAAGAAATTTGATAACTTGAAAAAAGTGGTAGCTTGACAAAAGTTGTAGAGAAAAGATTAATCTCTCCTACCTTAACATAACTCGTTGTCAATATCAACACCTACAAGAACTTTGTTGTGGAATATTATCAAAACTAATAGAAGGATATGAAAGAGTGTATTGCAAGAACCTTGACAAACACGACACTAAAACTTGGAACATTGCTTGTAAGGAAGAGAAAATTATTTTTTCTTTCCAAACATGTATGAGAGTATTTACAGTTTAATGAATATGTTTTCTTATTATCATATATGGTTTCATACTTTAACAAAACATGCACCAAGACTTCACAATGTTTTATTATTCAGTAAAAGATTTGCCAAGATCTTACAAGATTTTATAATTCAGTGAAAGATTCTCCATCATTGTACAAGTTAATATAATATGGTGAGAGATTCACCAAAAAAATTATATATACATATTATATTATTGATAAAATCTCCTCCCATTTTTCCTATGTATAATGGGGATTAGCCCATTTATTATACATATACATTTAGGGTGGTTCTTAAAATTTTCTCTGGAGAAGAGGTAAGCCTTATCACCATAATTCATGAATAAGTCAACAAAGAATTGTATGTATGCATAATTTTTTATTTTCAAAATGAGAATGATGAGTGCAAGGTTACAAAAATTGGTTTTCAGAGCATATGGCTACCAGGGTAGAACCAAAAGATATTTAGATTAAGCATTAGGAAAAAGAGACCATATAAAAACTTTATTAGACTAGTCTAATATGTTTCCTTCAAAAGTTTAATGGGCAAAATTTAAGCATCACCAGGGAGTTCATAAACAATTATGCACAAGATGAAACCACTGTGGAAAACCTAGTTATCCCATAAGTCCAAAATTCATTTCTCAGGCCTTAGATCTACCACTTTCAAGGGAACAATATCATAAGGGCTTGCACTTTAAAGAAAAGGGATGGAGTTTCTTTTTACAGAAAAATAGGAACGGATCCTTTGATAGAACCAAGGGCATACCCGAGAAATGGTTTAATGAGCCATGGGCAAAATTGGTTTTAATTATTTAGAAAATTTTCACATGTGACAGAGGGCACAGTCTGGTGCATCTTTATCATGTCAGATTCCTCTAGCATATCAAAGGAGAAGTGAAAATCAATTTGCTATATTTATTCTCTATAACTCTGATTAAAATTATAGAGAATATGAGGAATGAAACTAAACCCAAGGAAGCACAAATCTACCAGCAATTACTCACCAAAGTTCTTTTAGAGTATCAAATGAAAGCCAAGGGTGTAGAGTGGAAAGAGTTTTTAGTTCAAAATCAGCTTGAAGAACGGATCATAGAGGAGAAAACTAAACTAGTTCATGAAACAAGGAGCATAATGAACTCACCTCTTTATCCAAGGACAGGGTCCAAAAAGCAACAAAATACTATCATGGCTAAGAGAGAAGCATCTTTCCAATCCATTCCCCTGGGAGGAAAAGTCGAGTATAAATAAGTAGTAAAGAGAAAGACCTTGAGGTACAAATTGTTGAAACACCTTCCATAGAAAAGTAAGTTGATGAAATCATTGAGAGATTGAAAAAAGAAGCCTATGAAAAGACATTGGAGAAAGATTCATACTTTGATAATGTTGAATCCATTTAATTTTCCAAATACACAAAAGAATTGGAGAAAGAGCTGCACCTTAGCAAAATAAAAGAGCTGACAGATAAATTAGAGATAAGTAGAATTCTAGAGAGGCATGTGAAGAAAGAAAACAAGAAATACAAGAGAAAAAATGAAAAATTGATCAAGGAAAATGAAAAGCTCAATGAATAAGTTGGAAAACTAAAAACAAAGAATAATATTCTTTCCAACAAGCTTTCAGGTGGCTCAAAGACAAAAACTTATGGAAGAACAAGTATGAAAAACAAAAAGTCATGGACACAATCTAAAAGGAAGAGAAGTACAAGGGAATTTACTGTCTACTATAAGCAGCACAACAAGAGGCATCTGGATCAAGTACAAGGTTTACATCAGAGCTCAAAGGGTCCAAGATAAGGAAGCAAGCATGAGGACATGCTTGTACATCAACAAGGGGGAGATGTTGGCCCTCATTTTAGATCCAATTTTGCTTAATTAAATACACTTAATTTCCATATTATCCATCCATTTACCATCCATATACACCCTATTTTGGCCAATTTATGCATATCCAGGTAAATATATTACATTTTGCAATTTTTAGATGTTTTTACAAAAAATGGATTTTAAGTGCATTTTTGGACAAAACCAGAAATTCCCGTAATGGCTTCATTGATGTCATACTTTTAGGACACCTGGGCACAAGATGAGCACATTTATAGAAATCTTGGGAATGAATAATGGATGTGTTCCTATTAGTTCATTCAAACCGAGCTTAAACAAGCCCAATTAAATTTGGTTAAACAGGACCAGTCATTCAGGAAATCCCTAAGAAATAGGCCAAATTTAGGATTTTATGGGATTTTCTAGATTTTGAGTGATTGGATGGAAGATATCAACCTGGATAGATAGGATAAGGATAGACATAGATGTTAGAGAAATTTTAGTTCAATTTATTTCATATTTCTCTATTTAAGCCAAAACATTGAAAGCATGAATATGTAGAAATTGTATAACTTTATTTTGAGATTTTTAAACTTTGTAAGTTAATCAAAGAGAGCAGTTCCATCTTATTTTCTATTGTTCTATATGATGAATGATTGATTGAGTTTTAGTAGCTGAGAATTACTTTCAGTATGTGAGGCAAGGGTGGAGGGCTTCCATACCGAGTTAAGTACACTTTCTAGCTAATTTAGTTGCAATTTCCTGAACTATATTTGTTTCATGTTTAATCAGTTAATTAGATGTATGCTAATATGTTATGATTGTTGATGAATATTAATCTTAACTCTAATTTTCATATGAAGGGTCAAACCAGTGTTTAAGTTAACCTCTCCTTCTATCTGGTCAGAGATTAGAAAGTAGAATTTATCTTTCTTTTTTTCAAGTTATTTTTTGAATTTCCATTTTTCTAACAATGGTAACAATGATAAATGAAATTGTGAAGAAGGACAATATGGACATCCTCAGTCAGGAGCATCTTCTCCTACACCTTCTACATCATAAAATATTGATTATTAGTGATTTGGATTTCTCTTTACAAAAGTAGTATTGCAGGGAAGGACAACCTGGTTCTCCTAAGTTAGGAGCCTCATCCCTCACATATTACATAAGTGAATCAGAAATTAATTAATTATATTTTATATTTATAATATGCATTCCCTTCAATCTTTGTATTTCATCTTCTAAAATTGACCACAACTAAAATCCATATATTTTGGACATGCTTCCAAGCTTACAAGCCCTAATTGATAATTAAATTCTTGTGTTAATTTACCTAGTAAATTGACCCAACAATAGTTGTGGACATAAAAATACCCAGTCACTTACATCAAAACTTCTTTCACTGTGATGGTGATCTACATGTTGTTTGATTCGATTTTGAGCTGGAGTGAAGTTATCCTTTAAGAGTTGGAGAACTTGTTGTTGATGTTGGATGTGATCTTTGAGTACTTTAAGATTAGAATTTTCTCAAATATATGATGTGATGGATGGTGGAGGATATCGATAAAGTGCCATAAATGGGGTCATTTTTACTGCAGAATGGCAGTAAGTGTTATACCACCATTCATGTAGAGGTAACCACTTGACCCATTGTGTTTTTTTGTCAGATACAAAGCAACAAAGATATCCTTCTAAACATTTCTTCAATATCTAAGTATGTCCATCAGATTGAGGATGATAATAGGAACAATGAGCTAATTGACTACCAAGATAAGAAAATAATTTCATCCAGAAATTTCCAGTGAAAATGGGATCTGTGTCACTTACTATAATCTTTATATTTCCATGATATTTTTGAATTGTTTCCATAAATGTAGTAGAAATTGTGTTGGCTTCAAAAGGATGAAATAATGCACAAAAGTGTGCATACTTTGTAAGTCTATAAACTAGCACCATGATGAAACTCCTTCCTTCAAACTTGGGCAAAACTATGATAAAATCCATTGATACCTCCTCCGAACACTGACTTGGAATAGCTAAAGGTTGTAGTAGACCCGAGGTCTTAACTATCTCAACTTTATTTTGTTGGCAAACATAACATTCTACAACAATTTCTGAGTATCAGATTTAAGGCCATCCAAAAACAAATCCTTGTTGACCTTATGATAATTTTTAAAAAATACTGAGTGCCCTCACAAGGGAGAGGTGTGCAATTCCAAAAGAATATTTTGTTTGATTTGGGAATTATTACAAATATATAAGTTATCTTTCTACCATAATGAATTATTTTTCTAGCTAAATATATCATATGTACTCATATTTTGCTGCAACTTTTGAATGAATGACCACACCTCTTCATCATTCTTCCATTCATCCCTTGCTTCAATTATCCACTTAGGTTGTATAATTGAAATGGCACAAATAAGTGCTTCCACTTCCTCATCCTTTTGTGAGAGTGCATCTACAACAACATTTTTCTTCCCTTTTTTGTAGATGATTTCAAAGTCATAACCCAAAATCTTTGTCACCCATTTTTACTACTCTTTTGAAGATAATATTTTTTCTAAAAAGTATTTAAGACTATCATGATTTTTTTTTTACCTTGAAGTATATTCCAATTAGGTACGGCAGCATTGCTTTAGTGCATGTAGTATTGCCAACATTTCCTTGTCATAAATAGGTTTATGTAAACACTTTACTTTCATTGGATGAGTTTAAAAAGAAATGGGTCTTCCTTCTTGCATTAAAACAACACAAATTCCATTTCCTAAAGAATCACATTCCAGAGTAAAAGTTTTTGTTAACTCTGGAGTAGCTAAGGCTGATGCTTTCCACATTTCCTCTTTAAGATGTTCAAAGGCCTTCATTTCTTCTGGAGTCCAAGAAATTACATCTTTCTTAAGTAATGATGTTAAAGGTGCCACTATTCTCCCATAATTCTTAACAAGCTTGTGATAATACCCTGTCTACCTAAGAAATCCTTGGAGATGATTTATGGTTGTGGAGATTTTCCATTCCTTAATGGTTTTAATTATGTTAGGGTATACCTTAACACCCTCATGAGATATAATGTGATCCAAATATTCTACCTCATCTACTCCAAAGAAACATTTGGATGTTTTTCCATATAATTGTCTCTTTGCTAATATTTTGAGCACCCTATCAACCTGTTCAACACGATCCTTCCAATACTTGTTGTAGATTAATATATCATCAAAAATCTAACATAAATTTTCTAAGGAAGGGTTTGAAAATGAAAATCATCAAACCTTGAAATGTGGAAGGTGTATTAGTAAGGCCAAAATTGGATGACCAAAAATTCATAATGACTCTCATGAGTTCTTAATATTGTTTTTGGAATGTCTTCAGTATTCATTCTAATTTGATGATATCGTGAACGAAGATCCATATTGGTGAAGTAAATTTCTCCATGTAATTCATCCAACAATTCATTAATGACAGGAATGGGAAATTTATCTTTAATAGTGAGATTTTTTAGCTCCCTATAATTTAGACACATAGGCCATGATCTGTCCTTCTTGTGCACCAATAATATTGGTGCAGAGAAATAAATTTGACTAGGTTGAATTATACCACCCTCTAGCAGTTATACAACCATACATTCAATTTCACTCTTTTGGAAACCATCTGCAAGGGCTGAGGTTCGGAGGAACACTTCCCAAAATCAAGTGAATCACATGATCATGATAAAAAATAGGTGGGAGGCCATTGGGAGTCTACAAAAGACTTGGAATGATTGTCCATGACTTTTTGGAGATTTGGAGAAATAGATGATTTTGATGTTTGAACCCTTATGTTAGATGATCCAAAAATACTTGGAATTATTGTGCAATTATGCCTGTAGGAATTTATAGGGTAAGTTCCTCAGACAGAACACCAAAAGGACACTGCTCACAAACAGATCACAGATCAATACACTAGTATTTTGACGTGGTTAAAACCCTCAGAGAGGGAAATAGTCCACGGCATGTGCCAACGTGGCTACTACAGGCAATTTATCAATAAAAGAATGAAAATTTACATAAGCTTCTCTCATGCACGGTGAACCTACAAATGGACCCTCCATGCGCTTTAAATAGAATTCATGGACCAATCGGGTGTCAAGCCACGGATCAAGTGTCGGTAATACCGAGGAGAGAATGAACCGTCGGATCACTACATATCGTGACCGTCGGATTGTAAGTTACAAAATGTACAACGGTAAAGAAACACACTTTACCTACCTCTATACCTAACTCTATACTAGACCAAGTTGAACTTAACTATTCCTATGTGTCGGAATATCCTAACATCCCCCCTTAAGAACAACTTGGGATAGGATTGAAGGATTTACAAATATGACACAATAGGAGAAGGAAGGAGGCACTAGAGCCTATCCCCGCTTAGTGACAACTTCCTGAACTCCAAGCATATATCGAAGTTTAGTGAACTTCGCCTCTGTGAGAGCCTTTGTGAAGATGTCTGCAACCTGATCATCTGTTGAACAATATTGCACTTCAAGAACATGGTCATGAATGAGCTTTCTGATGAAGTGCATGTGAAGTTCAATGTGTTTGCTGCGCTGATGCTGAACTGGATCTTTGCAAAGCTGAATGGCACTTTGATTATCACACCAAAGTGTAGTCGGATGCTGCTGCTCAAAGCCCAATTCTGATAGGATCTGACGAAGCCACAAGGCTTCCTTACTAGCTTCCACGGCACCACGATACTCTGCTTCTGCTGACGAAAGAGAAATGGCAGCCTGTTTCTTACAAGCCCATGTAATAGGTCCTGAACCAAGAGTGAAGACATAACCGGCAGTAGACTTCCGATCATCAGGGTCACCAGCCCAATCAGAATCAGTGAAACCAACTAATAGAGGAGTTGCTTTGGCACTGTAATGAATCCCAAACTGTATTGTACCTCGAACATAACGAAGTATTCTTTTAGCTGCTTTCCAATGACTTTCACGGGGGTTTGCAAAAAACGAGCAACAAGGCCAATAGCAAAGGAAAGGTCAGGACGAGTATGGGTTAAATACAAGAGTTTTCCTACAAGTTGACGGTATAAGGTAGCATCAAATTCAGGAGAAGTACAAGAGACTGAAAGTTTGACTCCAGACTGAAAGGGAGAAGGAGCTGGCTTACAATCTTCCATGTGAAAATGACGAAAAATATCACAAGCATACTTGGACTGGGAAAGGGAAATACCCTCCTTGGATTGCAAGACTTGAAGACCGAGAAAATAGTGTAAGTGTCTTAAGTCTGTCATTTCAAATTTCTTTTTAAGGCTGGACTTCACATGGTTTATAAGGTTGGGATCACTACCAGTAAGAATAAGATCATCAACATAAAGAACAAGGATGATAAGAGAGTTTCCCACTTTCTTGGTGTAGACAGTATTGTAAGAATGACACCTAGAAAAGCCAGATTCTAAAAGAAAGCTATCCATTTTGGCATACCAAGCCCGAGGAGCTTGCTTGAGACCATAAAGAGATTTCTTAAGTCAACATACAAGGCTGGAGTCTGTGTGGATGAAGCCAATGGGTTGTTCCATATAGATTTCTTCATGCAAGTCCCCATGCAAGAAGGCAGATTTAACATCCATCTGATGGACTTCCCATTTTAAAGAGGCAGCAAGGGAAGAACAAGGCAGATAGAGTTCATTTTGGCAACAGGGGAGAAGGTTTCAGTGTAGTCAATGCCTTCAACCTGTGAAAAGCCCTTAGCAACAAGACGAGCTTTATGTTTATCAACTTTCCCATCTGGTCCATACTTGGTTCTGTAAACCCATTTACATCTAAAAAGTTTGCGTCCCTTTGGTAGAGGAACAAGATCCCATGTATCATTTGCCAACAATGAATGATATTCTTCATTCATAGCTACTTCCCAATGTGGATGGCCTGAAGCTTCTGCAAAAGTGTCAGGATCATGATTTACTGGAGCTTGAGCCAGTAAAGAAGAGGCTCTTTCAAACTGAGAATGTGTACGGCGCTGATCTGTAGGATCATCGGCAAGATCACCTGCTGCATCTCGAGTAGCACGGACCCATCTTGGAAGTGAAGGAGCTGAAGGAGCTGAAGGAGCTGAAGGATGATCCTGAGAAGGTGGTGGGGGATTATCATCCTCACTTTCATCATCTGAAGAAGAAATGTTTTCAAAAGTAGAAGAGATAGGAAGAGGTGGCACATCCGCCGGACTAGGCTCGCAGGCCGATTTATTTTCTTCAAATTTTACATCTCTTCTAATGATAACATTTTTGGACTTAAATGGAATAAGTCTATAACCTTTTACATCTTCAGAATATCCAACAAAAGTACATTTCTCACTCTTAGGTTCTAAAGCTTTATGCTTTTTATCTGGAATATGGGCCCATGCTTCACTTCCAAAAATACGAAAGTGACTTACATCTGGTTTAATGGAACTCCAAGCTTCTTCTGGAGTAATATTCTTTAGAACCTTAGTAGGAGTGCGATTTATTATATAATTTGCACAATTAATTGCTTCGGCCCAAAAACTAAGACTGAGTCCTTTAGATTGCAGCATACAATTAGCCATTTCCTTTAAGGTGCGATTTTTCCTTTCAACTACACCATTTTGTTTTGGAGTGTATGGAACAGTATGTTGCATTTGAATTCCATTTTCGGTGCAAAAGTTGATGAATGTGTTTTTAACATATTCTCCACCATTATCAGTTCTTAGCTTAAGAATTTGATGTCCAGATTGTTTTTCAACAAAGGCTTTGAAGGCCAAAAATTTGTTAAATACTTCGCTCTTGAGTTTTAAGAAGTATACCCAAGTGCGTCTGGAGAAATCATCAATGAAAGTTAAGAAATACTTGCAGCCAGAGAATGAAGCAACAGGAAGTGGACCACACAAATCACTGTGAAAAAGCTGTAAAGGGGCTGAGGCGTGCCAAGAGGCACGTTTTTCAAAACTGTCCCGATGATGTTTTCCGAGTACACATCCGGAACAAACACCATCTCTGCAAGATACCATAGGAAGACCTGTCACCATATTTTCTTTACATAGATGCTGAAGGGAGCGATAGTTTAAGTGACCAAATCGCCCATGCCAAAGTTTGCTCACTTCATCATTATGAGCAACAAATACTGAGGGAAGATTTGATGACCCAAAGTTGTGAAACTTATACAACCTTGTGGAATCATCAGCAATACCAGTAGCTAGAATCTGTTTAGGATTTCTTAGATCCTTGATTACAACATCATGAGGTGAAAATTCAACAATTTTACCTTCACCTGAATGAGTTATCTGATATACAGATATAAGGTTGCTGGATAAGGTTGGAACACATAATACATCATTAAACTGACCATTGTCTAGATGAACAGTTCCAGTCCCTACAACATTAAGAGATCTATCATCACCAACATATATATTTTTGGTGTTACAATCATGTAAAGAAGAAACATGGCTTTGTTTTTGGCCATGTGATAAGAGGCTCCAGAATCAATGAGCCACTCATGAGAATGAGAAGAAGAAGATACATTTAATGCAAAACCAGACTGAGATGATTGACAACGACATGCAGAAAGTGCCATTCCTGAAGATGAAGTTGAAGTTGAAGTAGAAGAATGCTCCACATGGATGTTATGTTTCTTCATTGCGGCTTCCAAGGCTTCCATCTTCTTAAAGCATTTAGATTCTAAGTGACCATCTCGATTACAAAAGTTACAGTGGCGATCAATCTTCTTCCATTTGTTTTTATTGGTCTCATCATTTTGCTGAAATGATCTTTCATTTTGAGACTGAGTTTGCTTAGGACCCTTGTTTGGTTTAGGACCATTCTTTTTAGGAAATGACTTCTTAGGATTCTTTAAATTTGGTTGCTGCTGGGCGGCTAACGCTTTCTTGGAAGAGTTCCCAAGATGAAGAAGACCAAGATGTAAGAGTTTTTCCTGTTCTCTTATTAAAGAATCACAAAAAGAGTCAAAGGAAGGGGCCTTGTAGTCTGTTCCTTGACAAATGAAAGCTTCCCTTGTAGAATGGAAGGTGGAAACAAATACAGAGTAGGCTGGTCCCAACTTAGTAAAGATGGAATAAATAAGGTTACTATCTGTTTTCTTAACCTTAACACCTTCCAAGAGATATCTAAGGGTCTTGAATTTGCACAAGAAATCTTCAATGCAAGAAAAATTATTAGGATCCAATGTAAGCAACTCATTTTCAAGTTGATGGGCTCTAATTTCATTTTTAATCCAAAAAACTTTAGTGATTTGTTTTAATGCTGCATCAGGAGTATCAAGATCTGCAATATGAAATCTAAGATCAGGAGAAATAGACATCCCTATCAAACCACGTGCTTGATCTTGTCTATTTTCCCATTTTGGAACCTTGTCTTCATCTGTTGGTTTCTTCTCTTGGCCCGTGGATATTCTGTAGAGACCTTTACTTCTAAGTAAATCTTCCATGTATGATGCCCATTGGAAGTAGTTAGTGCTGTCAAGAATGACTTGGCATGGACTTTCCATTTTTTTAAAAAACTGAAGCTGAAGATGCTGAAAGTAAGTGTTCCAATGGATAGATCTCGAAAAATTAGGCTGTTTTAAAAAAACGGCTCTGAAAAAGGCTTCCGGATGAAGAAGTTATGGCTTTTTTGAAAAAAAATTGTTGAAGTTGCCGGCAAAGTGCGCGAATGTGCGGGAATGAAAAAAACGCCCCCACAAAATGGAGATTTGAACCCAAGACCTCTACTCTCTTAAAAGAACTTTGAGCCAATTGATCTATACAAAAATTTGAGAGAGAGAGAGAGAGAGAGAGCGGGGGGGGGGCCTTGGTTTGCGTGCTTGCCTTGAGAAAGCTCTTTTTCCCTACAAAACACAAAACACAAAA
>APFE030739278.1:62216-73957 GCA_000404065.3 Pinus taeda | reverse complement strand
TCGACATCGGCTCATTCATTCACATGCCATGGATTGTACCTATAGTACCTTGAGGACCATCGTCATCATTGGTGGCCCCTCTCGCGTCTGTTAAACAGCTCTCATTATTGGCTGGTAATCAGACGATGTTCAAGCATGTTCGACTTCGACACATCTATTCACATGTTTGAACTTGTACTTTGTTCGGATTCGGATGGAGCGCAAGACCCTGGTTCTAGTCCATTGTGGACCAAGTTGCGATTTTGTGGGACATCATTACATGACTCATTGATGGATGGCTGCGACCATACCTGAGTCTCTTAAGGATGGCTGCGACCATACCTCTTATCATTATGGTCTTCTCAGCTGGGTGGCTGCGTCCACACCATAGACCTTATTTACATATGTCTTTTGGATGGCTGCGCCCATGCCTAGACAACATGTAATTGAAATATCAGTTGTATCCGCCTGCAGGTTCTCTCCAGTGGTGTTCCAGTCCAGCAGTCTTGTAAAGCATTTCACCCCTCCCACTCTCTCGGGCTTCATGCTTTAGGGGGCATCTGTTACACAGTAAAATGTCACTGCCACCATGTCAGTCTCCCTACTGTGCTATAAACCACATTCACCTATACTCATGCTCCTAAAAAAGGCTAAAAAAACCCTCTTTTCCTAAGTTCACTGGATCATCGCGTCTGTTAATGAAATAAACGCGCTGACGGGCGGAGGCTAGTGTTGTTGTTGCACTGCCAGCGCGGAAGCACACGTCTTTTCCGCGCTGGTCCCATTTTAACGAACAACGCCCCCTCCGTTTGTCCTTTTCGCGCTGACCAGACCTCTTCCACATAAGTTTGCGATGTCAGCGCGGCAGTTCACGGGTTTTCCGCGCTGATCCTGTTTGGGCGAATTTGTTCTAACAGCCAGCCTTCCAGATCCCTCCAGAACTGGTTGTTAGCATTGTTAAGGTCGCCACCCTTTCTCTGGCATGTCTGTTCGATTGACCATCCACTTATCTTGATGGAAAGCTCATCCCTTACCTATTCATGGAGACTCCTTCTCTTTATAAGCCTTCTCCATGGCCCATGAGCAGCTAGTGGGGAACATAAAGACTTTGATTGAGGAATTCTTAGTGCATTTTAGTGCTGCTCTTTGTAGGCATTTGGTGTGTTGTGTGAGGATTGTTTTGAGCTTGAGGAAGGTCATGAGCTTGTTGCCTGTATGTGAGAGAGAGGACCTTTTTGATTGGGAGATTTTCTCAAAGGTGAATGCTTGGAAGATATGCTTGCTTGGACCCTCTAGGGAAGGGACTCAGCGTCAGGACATTCGGTTGTACCTTACTCTATTTTCTGTTAATAAAGATAGATGACTACTCTTATGGTTCCATTTACATTTGTTCAATGATTGATTAATGCAAATTGTATCTTTCCTGACCGATACATAGTTGTTGTTAGTAGATTTTACGCTCTTGTTTGCTCTCTTTTGCTTGTGCAGGTATTCGTCCGCGAGGATAGCGGGGAATTGTGATCGGCTGGAGCGAAAGAGCGAGAGGAGTATCTCTTCGACGAACAAGCATTGGAATCCAAGTAGGTTATTCTCACCCACTTGTTAATTACAACTAGGAACCTGCAGTGTAGCATTGTTTGATTGTTGCTAGACCCCTGTTGGGCTAGTAGGGATCGCCTCTATCCGTAGAGGGGATTTACCTATCCAACACCCCTCATGCTGGAGGAAGGAATCAAAGTCATGTAATGAACTCTATATATGGGAGAAAATCTAATGTATAAAAGGTTGGAAATTTTCAGAGAAACTCTCATATTGTGCTTTTGTGTAAGACTTTGTTTTAAGTAATACAATATTTGGCTTTGCTTCTTAGGAATCAAAAGGAATTCAATGCTCAAAATGTCCTGTGGTTGTCCTCTTTTCATTATTTACAGTGGTATGAATGTATGGTTACTTAGAAATCACTGACTGTGCTCTAACTTCCTTCATACATTTGTAAACTGTGTTTCCCTTTATGCTTCTGATGTACTCTCCATGTGTTGAATTCTAGATGCCCTGACTTCCATGTAAATATAACATTATTGTCATACTTAAATGCTTTTGACTCCATAAGCCCAATGAATATTTTCTAATTTTGCTTCAACCATTTACACTTCTTCATTTGTTTCATAGAGTTAGCCATCTAATTCATTATCAAAATCTTTAATCTAGTGAGAGAGCCCTCTCAGGTTGAGGAGGCTAAGCCTCAGCCAAAAGTTGGTTTGAAACAGTTACTCAAGGTCTACCTGATCAGCAGCTTGTCAGGGTTAGGTTTTGTGATAACATTTTGGTGCGTCTACCGGGAGCCTGAAGATTATTCATTCCCGAAATCAAGAAGCTGAACTTCTGAAGGTAGCAGGAGCTCAGAAAACTTTTCGAGGCTGCAATCTACCTTGGTGACTCCATACAGTTTCAAAAGTTTAAAAGGTGGCTTCGAGAGGGATATATACACGGAGCAATCCTGACCCAAATCCACCTACTCCTGTGGACAATCCCAACACTCTTTCAAGGAGTAGACAAAGATTTACTGAAACACCAGGTACTCCATCTTATTCAAAATCTTTGCTCTCTGAATTTTCAAGAAGTCCTAAGGACAAAATAGTTGATGACAAAATTCATGAGGTGTTGTTTAGATCAGAAAGCAAAGAAGAACTCATTGGAATTATTTTAGATTTGCAAAAAAGAGGAATTGATACTTCATCCTTAGTATCACAAAAAGATAAAGAGGAATTTTGGGAAATAGTTACTTTTGAACTATTGTTAGAAAGGGAAGACTTAGACAAACTAAAATAACTTGATCCTTTTGAAGTCTTGCTTAAATCTAAAGTTGTTTTATCCCTTCCCAATTGGAGTGCATTTGTCACTAGTTTGCAGAGCCCAAGTAGTCCTTTTCATATCAACACCTCATCCTCTGCTTCTGCTAGTCCTAGTAGTTTTCAAACACCAAGCAATCCTCCTCATATCAGTTCTGCTTCCTCTGTCCCTTTGATACCTGTCATCATTGTTCCTCCATTAATCATGTCCGTACCTGCTAAATATGCTCCACTAGCACTCCTTGTTGTTTTGCATGACCTTCCTAGCAAATATGCTACAAGAATTCCAACATGGGGTGGTGATGAAGAAATCACAGCGGAAGAACATGTAGACAAATACAATGATTTTGTTGACAGAGAGGAAGTTGATGATAAGGATGTGAAGCTAAGATTATTTGCACAAACTTTTATCGGGGAAGTTAGAAAATGGTTTAAAGCCCTCCCAGTTGGAAGCATTCATAATTGGGTATAATTTGAAGATAGCTTTCTAAGGAAGTGGGGAAATAGAACTAATCCAGTTCAAGCTCTTTCCGAGTACAATAATCTTAGAAGGGCACCTGATGAGACCATTCAAAACTTCTCAAAGAGGTTTAACAAAGTGTTTAATTTAATCCCAGCTCGCTTAAAACCTCTGGAAGCTTTAGCACATGGTTGCTGCTAAAAAATCAAAGATGGGAAAAGCTAAATTGAAAGAAGAGAAACCTTCCTCTTTAGCTCCAGAAGATAAGATTGATTCAATGATGAAGACCATGGAGAAGTTGATGGATAGGTTGGCTCTAAGAAATACCTCTGCTCCTCCTATGCAGTAGGAGCCTCAATTTAGAAGACCTCAAAACCAACAAAGGCCAAGAGAAAATACGAATCAACAGCCTTATGCTCTAGTGAGACCTCATTTTCAGCAGAACTTGGTTGATGAAGAAGATGAGCCTGAGATTCCTGAAGAATCCATCCATTGTCTTGATGAAGAAATGTCAGAGATTTTCTTGACAAAGGAAGAACATGATGAGTCCAGTTTGACCAAACAAGGAGAGGAGCTTTCAGATTATTTAAAGGGTTATCAACATGCTATCTTTGAAATGCAAAAACAGTACAATCTCAGGAATAGAAATGTGCCAATTATTGCAAACAAAACACAGCCCAAGAAGGATGTTTCAAAGGCTGTTGAAGCCAAGAGGGACAACCCAAAGGCTGCTGAAGGTAAAAATGATTCTCCACTTGGTAAAAAGGACATTCAACCTCCATCTCCTACTAAAGAAATTGAGAAAATTGTTTCTGTTTTTAACCTTGAGAATGAACTTGCAAAAATAAAAATATCAGTCCCTTTTAGTGAAATTCTCAAGGTAGATAAATACAAAAGCAAGATTGTAGAGATGCTTAATTCACAACCAAGAGCTGCTGATATCTTAAATGTACAAGAAGATAATCCTACTATACTTGGGTCCAAGACTTGAAGATGATCAAAATGTAGAATTTCCTCCTTTTTATGTAAGCATTAGTATTCATGATATGACCTTACATAATGCTATGTTGGATTTGGGGGCCTTTCATAATCTTATGCCCAAGGTAATCATGGAAAGGTTAGGATTACAAGTAACAAGACCATATAAGGATTTATTCTCTTTTGATTCAAGAAGAGTCCAATGCATTGGTTTAATTAAAGATGTTGTTGGTCTAACACAAATCCTAGCAAAGACAATTGTCATGGACATTGTGGTGGCTGACATTCTGCCAAAGTTTGGGATGTTATTGTCAAGATCGTGGGCAAAAAAAATCAAAGGCATAATTCAGATGGACCTTACCTATGCTACCATCCATGTTTTTAGTGAGAAAAGGAGATTGTATCGGGAGACCAGAATGGCCTATATGGTAAGCAACAAAGACAAACCTCAAAAATTTCCTATTTATTCATTTGATACTGAACTTGGATAGGCCATCCTTTTCAATGAGTCGGTTGATAGTGGATCATAGGAGATGCTTGCAGAAAATCAGCAAGAAGATGAGAAAGGAACAAAGAGATGGTGGTCATTGTACTTTGATGGATCAGTAGGAAAGGAAGGGGAAAGAGCTGGAATTTGGATCACAAGTCCAAGTGATGAAAGTAAGTTTTACTCTTACAAACTAAACTTTGATTGTACAACTAATATGGCTGAATACGAATCTCTGATTTTGGGCTTAGAAGTCTTGTTAAGATGAAGGCTAGAAACATTTCTGTTTTTGGAGATTCTAAATTGGTTATTAAACAAGTGGAAGGTGCTTATCAAACAAATGATGTAAGGATGAGAGCATACAGAAATCTAGTGTTAGATATGTTGGAACATTTTCAAGCATATTCTTTCACTATCAGAACTAGAGACCAAAACTCCATTGCAGATTCCCTTGTTGTTTCCGCCAATCTATTTGTCATTCCTATTCATTCTTCTGAAAAGTATGAGGTGGAGGTTTGTCATCGACCAGCTATACCAGATAACATCACTAATTGGCAAGTCTTTGAAGATGATCAACAGGTAAAGAATTTCATTGAAATAAAGGAAGAATTTGAAAGCACTCAAGTGGATCAACAAAATGTGTTTGTGGAGTCAAAGGAAAAGTCTAAAGTCTTACAATTAAAAAACAATTCAATACCTAAGGGTTTCATTCCTCTTGAGAAGTTGTTTGATCAAAATGATGTGTTCAAAGCTCCAAAAATATAGGTTGATGAGGAGGAAGTAGAGAGCTGCAATTTAGGGACTTCAGTTGTACCTAAGATGGTTAAAATCTCAAAGTTTCTTTCAGCTGATATGAAGGCCAAATATGTTGAGATGATGAAAAGGTTTGTTGATGTTTTGCATGGAGCTATGCTGATTTAAAACAATATGATTCTTCTATTATTTAGCATACTATTCCTATTAAAGAGAATGAGAAACCTTTCAAGCAAAAATTAAGAAGAATTAATCCTCTTCTCATGCCATTGATTGAAAAGGAAATTAAGAAATTCTTTGATGCCAAGATAATTGTTCCAATCATATTCTCAAATTGGCTTGCAAATTTGGTTCCAGTTAGGAAGAAGAATGGAGAGATCAGAATTTGTATAGACTTCAGAAATTTGAATAAGGCTTCATTCAAAGATAACTATCCTCTTCCCAAGATGGATTTAATTCTGTAAACTATTGTTGGGTTCACAAATAATGTCTATGCTTGATGGTTTCTCAGGGTACAATCAGATTCTTGTGCATCCGGATGATCAAGAGAAGACAGCCCTCACAACGCCATGGGGTACATTCATGTACGCCAAGATGCCTTTTGGTCTCATGAATGCAGGGGCCACTTTTCAAAGAGCAATGGATATTACCTTTGCTAAAGAAAAGGATAAATTAGTGGTTGTTTATCTTGATGACATCACATTTTTTCAAAGAGAGAAGAAGATCATTTGAAGCACCTTGAAAGAATTCTGCTGAAATGTAGAAGGTTTGGTATTTCTCTTAATCCCACTAAAAGTATCTTTGCTTTGACATCAGGAAAACTACTTGGTCATATTATTTCTGAATAAGGAATTAGGATTGATCCTAATAGAGTTAATGAAATTCAAAAGCTAGATCTGCCAAGAAGTAGGAAAGAGATCCAATCTTTTCTTGGGAAGGTGAACTTTGTTAGGCGCTTCATTCCCAATTTTGATGAGATAGCCAAGAATATAACAAGGATGTTGAAGAAAGGAGTGGACTTTAAGTGGACCGCTGAAGCAAAGAAATGTTTTGAGAAATCAAGAAGGCACTTACACATGCACCAGTACTCATCAGCCCAGATTTTACCAAGGACTTTCTTATTTTTACATTTGCTTCTAAAGATACAATTGCTGGAGTTTTGCTGCAAAAAGGAAATCAAGGTACTGAATAGCTTATTTCTTTCTTTAGTAGGACATTAGCAAATGCTGAACTGAAGTACAATATTCTAGAAAAGCAAGCTTATGCCTTGGTGAAAGCTATAAAAGATTTCAGAATCTATGTTTTGCATTCTCATATTGTCGCTTATGTTCCAAGTGCTGTAATAAAAGATATCTTAACACAAACAGATTCGGATGGAAAAAGGGGCAAATGGATAGCAAAATTGCTAGAGTATGACATTGACATCAAACCTACCAAATTGGTGAAAGGTCAAGGCTTGGCAAAGCTAATGACTCAGTCAAATCTGGACTATCTTGACATAAATTTGAATGCAGAAATTTTTGAAATTTCTAAAAGCGAGGAAGAATTGGTCCAAATCAATGAGAAATTCTTGGTTTCAGAATGGTACAAGGATGTGGCTTTTGTTCTACAACATAATAAAGCTCCTGCCAATTTAACAAAGTCCAAAGCAAGGTTTGTCAAGCTGAAATCTTTAAGATATTTTGTATATGACCAAAATTTGTTTTGGAAAGATGTAGGAGGGATTTTGTTAAACTGTCTCCTTGAAGAAGAAGCTGATAAAGTGATTGAAGAATTTCATAAAGGAGATTGTGGAGGACACCATTATTGGGAAGCTACTGGAAATAAGATCCTAAGATCTGGATATTTTTGGCCAACTATGTTCAGAGACATTTACAAAAGGGTAGCTGCATGTCATGAATGTCAAATATTTGAAGGAAAGAGGAAGCTTGTGCCTTTGCCTTTGGTTCCTATATATGTTGGGCGCCTTTCCAGCAATGGGGATTGGATTTTATTGGAGAAATGCATCCTCCTTCATCAGGATAGCATCGCTGGATTCTCACAGCCATGGATTACTTCACCAAATGGATAGAGGCAATTCCAACAAGGAAAGCTAATGATTCAGTAATTATTTCTTGTCTAGATTCGGCTGTCCAATGAAGATTATAACTGACAATGCTCAAACTTTTAAGTCCAAGAAAATGATTACTTTTTTTCACCAATATCACATTACTCTTGGACATTCTACTGCTTATTATTCACAAGGAAACAACCTTGCTGAATCATCAAACAAAAGCATTGTAAGGATCATTAAAAAGGTGTTGTAGGAAAACAAGAAAGCTTGGCATTTGAAATTGAAGTATGCCTTGTGGGCTGATAGGATTTGTAAAAAGAGATCTATTGGCACTTCGCCATATGAATTAGTGTACAGTGCTGAAGCTATATTTCCAACATCACTTGGAGTACCGTAATGAAACAAATTCAAGGACTAGAAGAGGAACCAAATGCTATACAAAGGATAATCAATCAGCTAATAGCCCTCCAGGAGAAGAGAAATGAAGCATATGATAGTCATCAACACAGTTAGAACAGAATTAATAATAAATTTGATAAAAAGATCAAAGAAGTTAGTTTTCAGATCCATGACAAAGTGTTGAAATGGGAAGCCAGAATCGAAGAAAAAGGCAAGCACGTAAGTTTGAGAATTTGTGGAAAGGTCTTTATCAGATTACTGCTTTCCATGGAAACAACACTTACATTTTGTAGGAAATTGATGGAGAATCATATGCTGGAGGACCTGTTAATGGCAGGTTCCTAAAGAATTATCATTGTTGAAGTACTATTAGTTTCTCATAACATTGTATATATCCATTTTATCAGTTTTTCTTTTTTGCTAATAATGACAAGCTAAAACAGAAGGCTTAAGCCCAAGGTGAAGGCCAAAGAAGCTTAAAGGGGATGCTTGTCAAATAAATTTATGTTTATCATAAGCGGATGAAGCACTGGACCTGCGAGTTCTTAGTGTACCACAAGGGCACACTATCGTAAGTGGAGCCACTATTATCACTTAAGAAAAAATTTCTAAATTCTGAACATCAGTTTGATTCCAAAGGATTGATGTTAGTCTTGGTCTATTCTTTCCATGGTTTGTTTTAGAGTCTAAGATCTAGAAGAGAGTCTTGTTGGTATTTCCAAATAGGGTCAACACTCTATTTTTGCCTATCACTGGTCCCACATCACACATAAATTTCCATGTGTCACACTTGTGTCAAGGTTTTCATGCGCTATGAAACTGATTAGGATTTTTTGTAGCGCAAAACCTAGTATAGGAGTTTTCATAGCGTAAAATCTAGAATTTCATTGGTTGCGCTATGAAAACGAGGATTCGTGCAGATTCATGTCAAATCTCACCTAACTGTCCAATCTATCAGAATCTGTTAATCTTACATCATCAACTGTCAGTCCATACACCATGTCTATCACATGCAACCGCTCATTCTCATCATTAGGTTCGTTAGGTTTCTTGGTACTCTCGAGTTTCAAATTTCAAAAAGGGTCCAGGTGGTTTTAGTTATAATTATGTTTGTTTTCATGCATGAGAAGCAAATTGTCAGACATTAAATCAGAATTCTTTGAAGTTCAAGTGAGGCAGTTTCCCTTTCCATTTCAAGCGAGGCAGAGATCGAGATTAAGCCGATGCAAGCTCCTTCAATTTTCATTTTGCGGGAATTCTATGGAAATGTCTAGAGAAAAGAAGGATCATAGGTCAGGCATGTGTCTAAAGAATGAGCCTGAAGGTTTAGATGTTCTCCTGAAGAACAGTGAAGTTGAACAAGCTTTCAAACAGGTTGGCTGTTGGAGATTTTGTGAAAAACTTCAAGGATGCCACATGCAAGTCACCAAAGAATTTGCTCTCAATTTTACAGGATTGAATTCGAAGGTTGGAGTGCTCAAATTACCAATCTCTCTATAGGTTATATCTGCAGTCACCTGCAGTCACTGAAATTCCAAGGGGATAGGAGAGGTGGTTCAAAAACTTCAAGTTTGATATGAATCCTTGCAAGGAATTCTTAAAGCCAGAGTTCGTTGATTCAAACTTAAACAAGTTAATGCCCAGGAGCTTTGTCAAGGATTCATATGCTAATTTGCTTACCTGCATACAAAGATACTTTCCCTATGAGGGGAGGTATCATAAGGTGTATTCCTATCTCTTTAAACTTTTGCTTCATTTCACTGGAAAGATATCTCTGGATTTGCCTTTCTATTTGTTTTGTAGCCTAGGCAAAATGTGTGACAAGGTTCAGCTGAAGAAGGAAGCCCGTGAGACCTCGTTGTTTCATCATGGTTTAGTCAAATTGATCATTTTTCATGAGCTCCAGAAAATAGATAAGTTGTGGATCATTTTCTTGTTTATGTCTAGCTTCAAGAATGAAACTAGTCTCAACCCTCAGGCTACGAGGATTTCTTCACCAGCAGCTAGTCATCGGGAGGAAACAAGATCAAGAAGATTTGTGAAATTGAAAGCCAGAAAGTAGGTGAAGGAGCCCATGAGACCACTAGTAATTCAAGGCACACCCCAATTGTCACAAAAAAGGAAAGTTCAGATCAAAGAAGGTGTACAAGAGCAATCCACAGGTGAAACGGTCCAAATAAGAGTAACTAGGAGCTAGCTAGCTAGAGAAAAAGGTAAGACAGTGATTAGTGAGGGGAGTCCAGCTTCAAAAGGAAGTTTGAATGATTTGCTTCAAGCTATTGACATTTAAGAATCTCCTCTGGTATGAGCAGACTTAATGGAAGCAAGTAAAGCCAAAACCAAAAAAGCCAAAACCTCTAAAAAGCTCAAATTTGATGATCAGGCTTCTGAATTTGTTTTTAAGCCAAGAAGACCCGTGACAAGGCATTCAAAGGAGATACAAGACACACAGCCAGAAGCAAGTGAGACAAGGGAGGTAGCAAAATTACATGAAGGACATGTGGTTCCATCAGAAGCATCATCACAACTGCACAAAAATGACAAAGGTGAAGCAGTTATCTCTCAACATGAGGAATGTAGTCTTGAAGAGTTGAAAAAGAAATTGAAGCTAGCAAATCTTGAAATTGCCAAACTGGGAAAAGCCTCAAGGAAACACGCAAGGAAGCTTATTTTAACAAAATGGAGGCTCTGTGGGAAGATAAAACAATTTCAATACCCGAAGTGGTTAGCTGTCATGCTCAATACTTCACCTAGACAGTCCCTGCCATAAAAGAAGCAAGATACATCAGAAAGGTCAATGCAAAATTGGGAGCTAGAATCCGAATTATGAAGAGGCAAATCGAAGATCTGAAGATACAGCTGAACCGACCTTAAGGAAATCCCCGGCCTAGAAAAACTGCATAGCAAGTAAGGCTAAATCCTAAAATTTTGATGTGGATCACCTTTTGAAGTTTACTTTCAAGAATGGTATCAGTTTATTCAGTTTTGAACAGCTTCATGGCATATGGAAGAGTCATTTCAAAGGAAAGAAAACTCAAGGAAGTTAAATTTTGGCATAAAACTATGTTTTTGAAATCACATAGTAGTTTCGTAGCATGCTACGAAACTGCTATAGGTGATGCCTAATGCACAACATTTTCGTAGCGCGCTACGAAACTGCTGTAGCTGCATATAATTATTTTGTGGGCCAATTTTGAGAAGAAAAAGGAAATCTTTTTTAAGATGGGCATCTGAAAAGGATTACTTGCAAGGTATAAACATCAAGCAAGGGAAAAACAAGGAAAGGAAAGACATTCATGAACTCCAAGCCTTATGTTATGAAAATGGTCATTTTTTCATAGCTAGAACTGTTCATGATGCTTCAACAGCATTAAAGAAGTTTTTTGTCTTACCACGTGTATGGGTGCAAGGTCTACAACATATGGAAAACAAGCTAATCCAATGTATTTCATGTAATTAAGAGGAACAACAGGGATAATAAAATTCAAAGATCCTTTTGGAGACCAAAAGCTGAAAAACATGAACAACTTCCTAATATCTAGGAACAGTCAAAGGATAAGGCATCAAGGGTCAACAAGGAGTTTAAAGCCACCACCAAAGCCAAATTAAAGAAGGCCACTTGTTAGAGAATGTGTTAGTATTGTAATCAATGCTAATACCAACATAATGAAGAGTTACACTGTTATGAAACCAGCTCAAGAAAATATAGAAAAGATAGATCAACGCCATAGAATTCAGCCTCTTCAAGGGGGCAACCTCCTTTACATTACATAAATGAACAAT
>APFE030739278.1:17704-30803 GCA_000404065.3 Pinus taeda | reverse complement strand
AAGCACCAACTTGGTCTTTTGTGAGGCTCCAACCTCTAGGGCACCAACCCTATCTTCTCAAGGCACCAAGCTTGTGTTTAGGAGCACCAACTCCAAGGACACCAATCGTTCCAATTCTGAGGCACAAACACCAAGGGCTTTGACCTTATCTTGTCAAGGCACCAACCTTGGATTTAGGAGCACCAACTCCAAGGACACCAATCCTTCCAATTCTGAGGAACCAACCCCAAGGGCTCTAACCCTATCTTGTCAAGATATGTTTGGTAGTAATTCTTTGCTCCCAAAATCTTCTTCACTGAGTTCTGTCAATCTACAGCTCCACTGTAGTCTCCATGCTACATCATTAATGACAACTTGTCTTCATATGAAGGATTCTTCACAACTCTTCATATTTCCCACACAAAGTCTGCAAAGTTACCTCTTACTATCACGATATCTTACTTCCAAGTAACAAACTCACAAACACTTCAATACTGGTACTATCCATTGCTCCCTTCAAACGATGACAGATGAAACTTTATTTCCTTTCACAAAACTATTCTTCAAATTGTGTTCTTTACTTCTTCGATAGATTAATTTATCACAGTTCTGAGCCTTTTAAAGATTAACCCAATCAACAGAATTGCTTTTTCCTTCGGCTTTCTCTTGTCCTACTAGACCTTCACCTTCCTTCTGTCCTGCTGGACCTTTGGCTTCCTTCTGTCCTACTGGACCTACAGCTTGCTTCTATCCTGCTGGACCTTCGGCTTCCTTCTGTCCTATTGGACCTATGGCTTGCTTTCTTCTCACTCGATCTTCGGCTTCTTTTGTACCTTCATCATCTGCTAGACCTTTGGCTTCTCAACCTTTTGAATTCTCAATCTTTGGCTTCCTTCTTCTTCTGCTCGACCATCGGCTTCCACTTTTGTTCGCTTAACCTTTGGCTTCCTTTTTCGCTCACTCGACCTTCGGCTTCCAATTTCGTTTGCTCGACTTTTGGCTTCTCGACCTTCGGCTTCCTCTATCTCTTCAAGTTCATGAGTTGTGAACTTCTTTATACTCTATTTTTATGCCCGAGATAAATGCTCAAAAGTGAAGCATTTTAACTCGTTTTTATACGAGTTTCACCAATACTCAAAAGACACGTTCATTTGAAAGGAGAGGATGACTTATGGATATTCATCCAATTACTCATAAACTTGTTTTATTTAAAGAGGATTTCATAAGAGAGATTGTACCCAAGGAGGTCCCACATCCACATCATCAATCACAATCGCAACTTTCGGTGGTCTGCAATCGCAACTCTTAACATCACCGATATTTACACTGCCGATGGAATGGACACAATATAATACTAAACCATTGTCAGTAGATTCGTTGGGTCCATAGCTAATATCACAATCGGTGGTCAGGTTCACAAGACTTATCGCAATTGGAAGTTCGACGGTGTCAACCCTTATGATTTTCATAACTTCCCTGATACTTAGACGCGATATTACATAAAGGTATATTCTATGGAGTTATCGGGTCCGCACCTTATATCGCAATCGCAGTTTTTATTGTGACATCCCTTTATGACTTGTGATATGAAATTTTATATGATGGATGCGATATTGTATTATGGCATATTGTAATGGAATCATCGGGTCTGTAGTTCATATCGCAATTGGTGGATTTGGGGCAGTGATACGGCTTTAAAAACTTTCGGTATGGTGGATGTGATATTTCTTTAGGGTGTGTTGTAATAGGACCATCGGGTCAGTAGCTTATATTGCAATCTATGTTTTGCGGGACTTTGACTGGCACACGAATTAAAATGGCCTTAACCCCTGCAGTTCACTATGATCTAAGAGTTTAATATGAGATCAACCTCTAGGATTGGGTGCGGGACTTCAACCATGATCAATGAAATCCATACTCTCCTACCCCCACAGTTGTTAATCACCGTCGATCTAACTGATCTTTTGATCTGACGATCCAGATCTATTCCTCCGCCATTCTTCTTCTGCAAGCACTTGGGTTTGATCTCCTATGACTTCTCTTCACTCTTCCGCTCTTTCGATAGTTGTTTCTCATGTGGCTTATCTTCTTGTGACCTTCGATAACTCTGTTGATGCTCATCCACTGTTTTCTTCCTATCGGTTCTTCTTGGGCATATATTACATGTGATTCTTCCAATATGGCTCCTATGATGTTTTCTTCTTTACTCCTCTAATATCATTGTTAACTCCTCTATTATGTTAGCTCCTCTGACATTTCATGTGATATCTCTGATGTGGCTCTTACTCTTGACTTGGCTTTCCTATGGCATCTCTGTGATTTTTGATGGCTCTTGTTCTTGTCTTCCAATGGCTTCCATGATGGCTTTCCTCCTTAGGTCTATTGCTTCTATTATGTCTGTATATATATATATTCATTCCATATGTTGTATTAAGTCCTTGGGTCCTTCATGGGCAACATTATGATCAATGGGCAACATCATGTATTAAGGAATTTTCCATCACAAACACTACTACATTGACATCAATGACAACTTAGATCAACATCAACATGTAAGCGACATATAACCATATGCAACCAACCATATACTCATGATGATGCATTCCAAAAAATCAATCATCAAGCTCCTCATGAAAACCTTACTACCATCATGATCAAAATCAACTAAATGTAACAAGCACAAGGAATGCAAGTGTAAGAGACACACATGCATGACAAACACAGACTGCCCATCCAGACTAAGGGGTGAACCATGCTTTGATACCACTCTGTAACACCCTCCTCACACATCTACTAAAGTAACCAACCAACTGGGGTAAACATGCGGTGAGAGGCTACTATGATTGGATTCAACCTCCTATGTGACCTTAAGGAAGTGGAATCAACAAAAACACATCAACCATCCTATCTACATCAACAATAGAACCCTTAGGAGACATGTCAGCCACTCAAACATATTGTTCCTAGGTCCCACTAATGTTCTGGACATATTAAGTCTTAGTCGCTCTCATGCTATAGGCATGAGAGCGTCCAAAAACCCAAAGTCACTCTCACAGGCTTAACTGGCAGCGTCCAGAGACCCAATTTTCCAGTGTTATGCCAACGACCCTAGGATTTGAGCCACTTTTTAGGCCGAGAGCCTAGGTCGCTGCCCAGAATGGAGTGATTAGTCAAAGAATAGGGAAACAATGATGCAAAAGCAATAAGTTAAACAAAACCTTAATCATACCCCTTTTAGCCATGCTAGGCATTTCGTCAAACATATCATCAATATGTAACCTACAGGTGTAAACAATAGAATTAATTGTAGGGACCTCATACTTATCTTAGAATCACTATGAACCAATTTTCCCTCATGCCATTTGTTGCATTACCATCTATTAGTGCATAGATACATTATCCATTCATTTACAAGAAAAAACATGATGAGAGACATACATAATTGTTGTCATAAAAAACACATATAACCAGCATAATAACAACATAAATAATCATGAAAGTACAACCATAAAAACCACATATAATCCATAAAAATACGCATATAAATACAAGGATATATAACCTTTCATTAATGGTTCAAAAATCAAACCCGGGATGGGAATTCCATGTTCCACCTAACCATAAAATGGCTGAGCTGAATCTCTCTTCATCCATTCACCCTTGTGCCATATTCCAAGCATGAATGTGGGACTCAAACAAAAAGAACCAACCAGGGCATACCAAGGCTAAACCACCTCACCCTCATCAATAGAAACCATGCTTTACCATAATCCATCCCAGATCACTAGGTCAACACAATGAATGCATCATAACAAGCTTTATTGTGATCTCCACCCGATCACTGGGCCAAACAAGCATGGATGCCCCTGGATTTCTCCACCTACACTGTGAGGAATTTTCCTGCCTCCTAGTCTCTCAAGCTTTACCGCAATCCAAACCCAGATCACTAGGCCCTAAACCAAGACCCACTCTCCAGACTTTACCACATATCCAAAACCCAAGATTACTATGCCCAACGGAGAAAATACCACCTCTTGGCATTACCATATATCATGCCATTCACGAGCAAGGATTCCTAGGCCCACTGAGGCAACATAGTCCTGGATTTATTGTAGCCCACAGTCTAGCTCAGGGGTCACTAGGCCGGTGGCTTTACCATGATCCAAAATCTTTTTTAGGGACCACTAGGCCATGTGTTGTATCACTTAGAGATCCACCCCACTAAGCTTCGAATCCATCCGCAATTCATCTCAACCAAAACATGAGAACCCCATCACACCATGGCTATCCAGAAATGGCAAGGCTAGGCTGAAAACACTATTACACCTAGAAAAACCCATGCCACAACAGCAAAACAACCACATGAAATACCATGCATTCCAAATCTAGCAAGGAAAATACACATGAAAATCAATACCTTCAACGAATCCTGCTATAGGTTCTTGATCTTGCCTTCCCTGCTTGATCTTTGCTTCCTCTTGCCTTCTTTTCATTTCTTGATCTAATGAAAAAATTCTCCAAGAAAACTCCAAGTGTCCAAGAGTGAGAGAGAGGGAGAGAATAATGAGAGAGATCCAAAACTCAATCGACAAAAGGTTACCAACTAATCCTCAGAAGCCTTTTTATGAATGAGGCCTCTATTTTTTTGATTTTCCATTATTTCCTTCATTTTCATCCTCATATGCAACCTGTGACCTTTCATCTCCCTTTTCTCATAATTTCCATTATTTTCATAAATAAATGTGCCAAAAATTCCATTTGTTTTTCCAAAGCCTTAGCCATTGCCTTTTCCAATTTCCTTAGCTATAATAAACCAAATGAACACCCACTAGGATGTTTTTACCAACATTCAACTTGGAATAAGTGTCCCATCAACTGTGGTTATTATTTTTTCCTTTATTAAGTTTTATTACATGGAATTTTCACCAGGGTTGTTACAAAGCAGAGGAGGAGGAACCATCAGATTCAAAAGAGGAAGAGGAAGAGAGCGAAGAAAAATACATGGCAGAGAAGAATCTATATTTGATGACTCATGGCCCATTGACACTTCTGGGTGTCCTGCACAAGATGTCAAGACACATGGAGAAGCTCTTCATGAAATATGACCCTAACAAGACAGTGAAGGCTGAAGATCACTTAGACAACTTTTTCCTACACCTGCAAACACTTGAGGTAAATTACGATGATGTTGAATGCATACTTTTCCCATGTACCTTGGATGGAAGAGCAGTTGTATGGTACCACATCCTTCCTCCAAACTCCATCCAGAATTGGAGGGCATTCAAAAGAATCTTTCTTGAGAAATTTTCTGAAGATAAGACCCTTGCCATGTTATTGAAAGAGATGGGTAGTCTTAAGATGGAGTAGAAAGAAAAGTTTAAATATTTCAATTAGAGGTTCAATTGCATCTTGAAAAAAATTTCAGACAACACAAAACCTCACGACTCCATCACCATCAACTATTACACTTATTCCTTGCCAAAAAGTATTGTGCAGTTTGTAAAGAAAACTATGAGACCAACGTTAATAGAAAACTATGAAGAGGCTATTAATGTAGAGAAGGAACTGTGTGCTATTGGAATCATCAAAGATGATGAACCCACAAAGGACTTCAAAGACACAAGTAAGAGGCCTCAGGCCTCTGTGAGCAAGGCTAAGGAAAAGGAATCAAACGATATTGAAAGCCTTACTCATCTCGTCAAGTCCCTTACTAGTTACCACCGAAATGGTTGAACTTAAACAAATGACAAGTGAGACTACCATGAGCAACAAGCCCCCTAGGTTCACGTCTAGAAGGAATGCAACTTCTGGCAGTAGCAACAATCAGCCGACAAAATTTGCGTAGAGTTCCAATGTGGTGCTAAACATTGAAAAAATTAGCACGGACTCATACTACACATTTCATAATGATCATCATTCGGAAAAGACATGCCCGCGGTGGAACCAACTCGCAAGCAGAATAGTTGCGCAGTTATGGACAGAGTCATGGTTGACGATCATGTTGAGACTGATCAAGAGGAGAATTAAGTTGTTGCATCTGATGAAGCTCCAAGCACTGGGCATGCGGTAAACATGTATCATGTGTTCTCGTAGCCCAAAAAAGTGACGTTGATAAGGAACCTTCGAGTGATGGTCTAGCCCAGAAGCAGACTAACAGATACAACTTGAGAATTCAAGGCCAACCACTGTTATTGAGGTGTTGAAAAATAAATTCAAAGAAAAATTGTTAAGAAAACTAAGTCCTCAGGCTAACTTAGCGCATAACACTCAGAGCAAGTCTGGGAAAACAGTTCTAATGAAAAAAAATTCCACTAGCAGTAAGGACACAACCATTCCACCAGAAACCATAAACCCAGTTCCACCCCCGGACACCTCGGTTAGTCTTCCTGTTCTAGATTAGAATAGTGTAGAAGATATGAATAAGGTTCATGAAAACATCTCCCTATTTGAACTTACCAAGATCATGAGCCAACAGGACATCCTTCTGCAGGCATTTAGAAAATCTTCTACTGGTAATGCTTCCTCTTCGGAAAAGGGATCTAGTAAGTCTCCTGACGCTCTCACATTTGTACTCAATGCACTCCACCTAGAGGCAAACACACTCTACCTGCCATTCTTGTTAACATTTGAAATCTTCAACTTCAATGTACACAATTGCTTGGTTGATTCTGGTGCATCGATAAATTTCATGCCACTATCTGTGGCCAAGAAGATCAATGCTCAATGGGATAGGACAGATGAACAGATCATTCACTTGTAAATGACTTGTGTTCTATCCATTTATGAACTCAAGGATGTCATCATCTAGTTATCAGCCTACAGATGAATTCATCAATGCATCAACATTATAATTGTGTACATTCCAGAAGCATACGTTGTATTACTAAGCAGAGACTAGTCAAGCAAGCTACAAGGATACTTCGCCACAGACTGGTCACACTTATGGCTTCCATACAGAGGCAGGAATAATCAGATTTGGGTAGAGTCAGAGAGATAGACGAAGCACACAGTGACTCCCTTGAGTGGTCACAACGAGTCGTTGGATTTCACAGAACTTGTTTTTTGTAATTGTTTTCTAGAAACACAGTTGGGGTGTTATCTTGTAGATCCATCCCCGGTCCCACTAGACACATAGTTGGACCTCCTTCCATGTCCAAATGGAGATAATGAACTTTGTACAACTAGTAGTAGTAGCAGTAGTAGTATTAGTTTCGTAAGCAGTCCTTGTACAGATGTTATGTGGCCAATGTACTTTGATGGACCCAAGACACAAGAGGGCTCTGGAGCTGGTTTTGTTTTAACAGACCCACTGTAGAGAAAACATTTAATCTCTAGTCGCTTAGAATTTGAGTGCACAAAAAATACTCCAGAGAATGAAGCACTTGTCTTGGGCTTACAAAAATCCAATGACCTTAATGTTGTTGTCCTGAAAGTGGTAGGTGACTCTGAAATCGTGCTGCGTCAGGTCGTAACACTATACATTGTGTGTCACCTCATCTTAAGAGTTATCAACAAGAGGTATGATGACTCTTCTCTTGCTTCCAAGCTTTTAATATTAGAACATGTAACGCAGCTGTGGATGCCTTAGAAAATGTGATTTATAGGATGTTACCATTAAGGGACAAATTTTTCTGTTGAAATTTTGTATAAAGCATCCTTCCCAGATAACATAACTAAATTATGTGCTTTTTATGACGACCAACAGATATTGTACTTTATGGCCAACACTGATGTATGCAGTGATTGATGAGGACGAGCACGAGTAGACACTACAAGACACAACCAACACAAGAAAAGGCAACCTCATACCTAACGATGTGGTATCACCGGAAAAGTTGTTTGATCTGCAGAACCACTTCTGGGGACCTGTGAATGACAAGACCCACAGTTCTATGTTGTCGCATGAGAAAATAAATTAAGGAACTAAGAAATATTTGAAGTATGTTAATATTGATACTTTTTTCACACCACATGAGAGACAAGCCTTTATCCGCCCATTCAAGCAGTACCGTGATGTCTTTGCGTTGATGTATGATGATATCAAGACATATGACATGCGAATAATCTAGCATGTGATACCAATCAAGGAAGGGGCCAAGAATTTTCAATAGAAACTAAGAAAAGTTCATCCAATGCTTGAGCCCCTCATACAGAAGGAATTGAGAAAATTGTTGGATTCTCAGATAATCTGCAAGGCGCGACATTCAACGTGGGTATCCAACTTAGTCCCTGTGAGAAAGAAGTATGGGGAGATCCACCTGTGCATAGATTTCCTCAATCTCAATCGAGCCTCGGACAGGGACAATTACTGGTGCCATCCATGGAGCAGATATTGCAAACAGTATTTGGGGCCCAAATGTTCTCTTTTCTTAATGGATTTTTGGGTTACAACTAGGTTTTGGTAGCAGAGACTGATAGATTAACAAATACACTCCGCAAAAAGTGGGGCATGTTCGCATTTCGATGAATGTCACTTGGGATGTTGAATGATGGTACAATGTTCCAAAGTGCAATGGCCATTGCCTTCTGCAGGCTTATTGGACAGAGCTTTGTGGTCTTACCTCGATGACATGACAATATTTTCCAAACGGAGGTCAGAACACCTACGCCATTTGAAGAAGACCTTTGAGTGATGCCAAAAATACGAGATATACTTGAATCCCAAGAAGATTATCTTTGCAGTGTCTGAGGGTAACCTTCTTGGACACATCATTGCTAAAAGTGGGATCAAGGTATATCCAAATAGGGTTCGGACCATCACACAGATTCCCCACCCAATGAACTAAAAATACATGCAGTCTTTCCTGGGGAAGATTAACTTCCTTAGAAAGTTCATCTTTGACTATGCTCAGATTATTAAACCAATACAGGAGATGATCAAGAAAGGTGTAGCTTATAAATGGGATAAAAGGGAAGAGGATGTGTTTTCCCATATTAATAAAGTTATATAGGAATCACCTGAATTGTACAACCCATACTTCAGCAAAGAATTCTTGCTATACACTTTCGCTTCTGACACCTCTCTTGTTGCTATGCTCACTAAGAAGGATTACTTGAAAAATGAATGTCCTATCTCCTTCATGACCGCAATCCTACAAGGACCAGAGCTCAATTACCCCATAGTGGAAAAACAAGCTTATGCGGTGTACAAGGTGGTAAAACACTTTCGACCCTATCTATTGAAAAACCATTGTATTATCTTTGTTCCACACCCAGCAGTCAAATCACTTCTTGTTCAGCAAGAGCTAGGTGAAAGAAGGGCGAACTGGATGACCGGATTATAGGAATATGATCTTGACATCAATCTTGTTCACACCATCAAGGGTCATGGTTTTTTCAAGTTAGCGGCAGAAGCAGTCAACACAAAAGAGGAAGAAGAAGAGCTCGCAGGAGGGGAGCAAGAGATTGAAATGTACAACGTTGAGAAAGCCTCCCTCACTTTGGACAAAAACTCTTGGTACGTAGATGTGCGTCAATACCTTAAGCATGGCACTGTGCCATCTCACTTCTCTATGCAGCAGAAGAGAGTAATCTAACTAAAAGAATTGTCATATCAGTTGGTGCATGGGTGTTGTTCAGGGAGCACCACAATGGGATATTTCTCAAGTGTTTGGAGGCACATGATTCAGACAAGGTTTTACGTGATCTCCATAATGGACCCACTGAGGGACACTTCGTAGGCAACACTACAACACACAAGGTCATGTGGGCTAGTTTCTACTGGCCAACATTATTTAAAGATGCTCATGCCTATGCTCGCAAGTGTCTAGTTTGTTAGAGGTGCACCGACAGAAATTAGAATTCAACAACCCTGTTGTAGCCTATTACAATAGAAGAACCATTTCAACAATGGAGCTTCAATATCATTGGGAAAATTTTCCGTCACTTATCGAAGCAGCACCGCTATATCCTAAATTATCCAGATTATTTTACACAGTGGATAGAGGTAGTTCTGGTGAAACAAGTGAATGATCAAGAAGTCATCAACTTTCTGCAGTAGAATATCATCTAGAGGTTTGAAATTCCTACATCACTTGTTTTTTACAATGCAACATATTTTTATTCATTAAATCTTTATGATTTTTCATTGTAAAATGGTATCATCTTGAAACATTCTGCGAATTACTACCCACCGGGGAATGGTCTTCCTAAATCCATAAATAAGAACCTCATTCATATCATCAAAAAGACCTTATTATCTAAGCAGAGAAATTGGCACTCCACTTTGGTGAATGCCTTATGGGATGACCGAGTTATGCCTAAACTTTCTTTGAATACCTCCCCTTACTTCCTGGTGTACGAAAATGATGTCATCCTCCCATCGAACATCTACTTGCATGCTCTCCAACTATCCCAAGAATCCTAATTCAAGTTGTGTCTCTTAATTCAGTGTAGGATGGACACTTTTCACAAGCTACAAGAAGAAAGGATGAAAGCAAAAGAAAATTTCTCACTTCACTAGAGTCATACCAAGAGATGGTTTGATAGAAAGTCTATAGGGAATAATAGCTTTAATGTGGGTGACTTAATATTGAAGTGGGAAAAACCCACGAGGACAAAGGTAATCATACTAAGTTTTAGTCTTGTGGATTGGTCCCTACACAGTCCATGAAAATATTGGTCATCGCATGTATCATCTTCAATCACTTGACGGGAAGATTGACTCTCTCCTTGCCAATGGCCAAGACTTAAAGCAGTATTTTCAATGAAGATCTGGGGCTATGCCCCGCACTATGTACATAGTCTTTTGTTGTTTTTTGTTATGTCTTTCCTTCAATTTTGTGTTGTATTGGTCCTGTAAATAAGTGTTTTGCCTTATTGTGTTGTGGCTTCCAAGTTTGTGTGTGCTTGAAGTTCAAAGAGTCTTGTGACACTGCAGCGCTTGGCTAGTGTTCTATATGTCTTCCTTGTGTTGGTTGTATCTTTTTTCCAAAGAAGTTCTAATGGAAAATACAATCCCTTCGTAAGGAGATTTTTGGTCCAACCATGAGCCCATGTCTAGTTTGAGAGCTTCATGCCTATACTCAGTTTTTGTTTTAGTGTTTCCAAGCCTATCCAATTAGTAGAAATGGAGAAGGGGAAAATCTAAATGAGCAAACTTAAATCAGAGGTATTTATCTGCTTCTCTAAAGGAACAACCTCTCCTTTTCTCAATAAGTTGGGATCCCTCTTCTGCCCCAAAATAAATAAGTGTTGATGCACAGTTCTCTTTAAATAATAAATAAAGTTGAAAGAAGAGAAAGGATTCTTGAGCAGAGAGGTGAAGCAAGCAACTCCACTGGGGAACTATCCAGGCTCACTAGTAGTGGAGAAATGATTTTTCTCTTACGTGACGCTATTGGGGTACTGTGAAGGCCTTCTCACAGTGGAGCAACACCAGAGATAAAAAATTATACTCTCAAAATCTTAAGCTCGTGAACTAAATTACCCTTCCCAATTCGAAACATTATGATTATGTTGAATATTATGTTGTGTCAACTGAGAAGGTATAGAGGGGACCATGTCAACCCATGGGGTAAGTGGGGAATCCAAAGTAATATACACGATGAATCAATACTCCCTTAAGGACCAAGGCCATGCACAAAAGATAACCAAGACAAAGAAGTTGGAATTCAACTAGCGTGTCGCCAAATGTTGTAGTGGCTGCAATATCCTCCAAAATTTTGGCTTGCACTCAAATTTTAGAGCCTTCTTTGGTCTTTCCCCTGAATGTTGCAAACACTTAAGCTCATTTCATGAGATTTCCTAAATTCCTATGTTCCCTTTTGCTTGGTGGATCAACTGTCGTATTTTGGCATGTTTGACTATTTTTCCATGTTTGCAAACATTTTCTAGTGGTTTCGAAGGTATGTCTTTGTGTATACAAGTTGTCCTAGATATGTAAGCACTCATCACACTCATACACAAAGTTTTGAGCATAGTTTCACAAGTGTCGTCACGGTCATCCTAAAGTCTAATTTAAGCATCGCACTTGTCACTTCTTGTTATGATGCAATCACATAGAAGGAAATGATTTCTTGTTACTCAGGTGGCCTATGTTATCGTGTCGTCGAAATATGTTAAGTGTATGATCATAAGTTCAAGTTCATCACAAGTCCATCTTTCTACCACACTTAGCCATTTTCCCGAAACTCTTCCTGACTGGGAAACTCAGTTTCACTGGACCCTGACTGAATTATGCACTGCGTAGTCTTAGCCCTCAATGATGTGACCTTGCTGCCCGGAACTGTGCAGTGCATAGTCACTATCCTCCAGGGCAGTTGTACTGCACAATTCCAGAGCTCAACAGTCTCCTTTGACCTCCAGAATTTTGTAGCAGTTCCTCCCAATCTGACTTGAACTAAGCACTTCACACTTTCAATCCTCAATCTATTCCCCTTGCATTTTGGAACCCCACAATGTGCAGAGAACCTAGCCTCCCTTCACCTCCAAAACTGTGTAGAGGTGTCCCCAATTTTCATCCCTTAGATAGAGCTCCTTGACCTAAAGAACTACGCATATTTTTCCTCCAGGTCTCTCTTCTGTCCAGTTCTCCCTGCCTATGAAAATATGCACATATCTCTCCCAAGGTCCCATATTTCATCAGCCATTGTCTTCCTGAACTGCGTAATCCTAACTCCTAGTGGCCACTACACATTTTTTCTCCTCAACGATGAATTTTCTCAAAACTTCCTCAGTCAAGCCTGAGCTATTCTCTGCGTAGTCTGAGTGATCAACCTCTCTCCCTGTCACCTAGAAGTACATAATGGGCCCTCTCTCCCAACATGTCACCAGTCCCAAACTTAGTTCATGGTTAATAATCCATCACCTTAGATTAGGGAGTTTTTGGATTAATGTCATCCTGTCATGAGTGAATTGCAAGAACAGTTACACTGTCAAGTCATGGCGAGATGATGAAGAAGGAGAAGAAAGAGGAAGCATGCCCAAAGACTCACTTGTAGCCAAATGGACGAATGAACCTACCAAGAGCAATAAAAATGAGCATAAGTGTGCAACCATCTTCCAATACCAAAGATCATTGAAGACCCCGCATCATCAAGCTATGTGAAGGAAAAGAGAAAGCACAGGCAAGAAAACATCAATTACTCAACATCAATAGCGGCTTGACATTTCCACATCA
>APFE030739278.1:0-16411 GCA_000404065.3 Pinus taeda | reverse complement strand
ATATTAATGTTAATAAATGTGATATTTAATAAAATGTTAATTTAAAAAAATTAAAAAAGGGGGAGGGGAAGGGGGGGTTAGTTAATTAATCAAAATAACTAATAAGGGTTAAGAAAAAAATGGTTGAGATCCTTAATTAATTAGTTTCGGTGAGTAATTATACAACAATTAGTTAAAGGTGAGCAAATTCCAGCAATGGCAAGGCTCGTAGGCTATAACAACAAATGACAGTAAGGCCAAGCAGGAAATTGTAGCGTTATGGCTGCATCTAGACACTATTATACATGTTTTCATAAAATAAATACTTTGGAAGCAAGGGTCTAGAGGACGAGCACGAAGGTGAAGAGAAATGTTAGGGTTCTTTCATTCTAAATATTTTTGGTGGTCATCGACGTAGTAGAGAAAGAAAAATAATAGATTTTCCTCAAAAAATTTAATGGGAAGACATTTATCCTATGGATCTAGTGGAATACCTAAAGAAAAGCATTCAAACGCCCTGGGAATACCAACAAATCTTTAAGTCTTTTTATATGAATGAAAAGTGCTCTAGGATTCTTTCCAACTAAACGATTATGGTGTGGTAAAGTATTCCACCATAATATTAAATTTAAGGTTGTGGGGTGAAACTACAGGTCTCATAAACCCTAATACAGGTTTATAAACCCTAACGAATCATTATTGTTCAAGGATGCGGTGAAAATTAAGGCTTCCATTCCTATGGATCATATGCAAAATATGTCAAGACCTTACATAGTTGATCAAGGGGAAAAAGCACCAACAATGGACATTAAACCCCCAGAGGTAAAATTAATTTTTGTTGATCTATAATTTATGACATTAATTTGCAGATTTAATGGCTTCTGGCTAAGAACTAAAGATTTTCATAAATGGATATGTTCTTCTTGGACACCAAATTGTGAACTTTACTTATGTTCCAACTGTTTCTTCATGGCTCAATTTGACACACAAAAATATAGGGAGCAAGTCCTAAATGATGGGCCATGGTTATGGGGTAGAGTTGGGATCTTTATTACCCCATGATTCCCATAATTTTATCCTATAAGAATGGTGGTCACTACAATGTCAGTATGGATGATATTACCAAATCTATTCTCCTTTTTTTACACCATCAAGTCCCAGATGATATTGGTAATACTCTTGGAAAATTCAAAATAATGGACACTAATAGAATAAAAAAATGTATCTTTACATTTGTCAAAATTTGTGTGGAGATGGAGGAATCTGTGACTGTCTTTTAAATTATTTCTACTAGTTGACAGCTTTTTGCAATGCTTCATTTATGTTAGATTATTCTAACTGCTCTTGCTTCAAGCTCCATTCCGAGATGTGTCTGTTTATTTGAAGGTTGCCTCTATTACTGTCCTTGATTTACCCGTTCTCACATCATATCCCTGAGTCGAGACATTCAACTTCTGTAATACCAACAACATAGTTATTTTCCCTATTTCTCTAGCATTGGATGGCCTTCTCTGCTGCTCCAATTTATCCTTAGTGATCAAGTGGAAAACATCTTCAACAACAATCCAATGAATGGTTACAAGATCATGTTCTTCAGTGTAGTGCTCCTGAGAAATGATCTTTATCAAAGAATGAATGTTAATATAGCTCATCAAGGATTTCATAAGGACCCTTTCACGAATAGCTTCTACAATAATGATCAAGAATCACAGGCTCCCCCTAACTGTATGCATCATCTCTTTTGGCAGAGTCTTCCCATCAAATGCTTAGATTGTCGAAGATCAGGTCAATAACATGTGTTGTTGGCTGGAGAGTTCAAGGTACTTTCAGATTGTATTTGCTTCCTTCTCCATACTTGTGTAACTTTCTTATCTAGCATAGTTCTAGCTTGAGAAGGTGCCCAAATCAAGTTACAATTACGTGCCATATGACCAATGTTATGACACTTGAAGCATTCTATGTTTTTCATGAATAAGAATTCATGACTTCTTCTTGCAAAATTGTTCCTCGGAGATTGTTGGGGACCATAATATCTATCTTTATGATATGTCCTATAATCTTTTTCCATGTTTCCAAAGTTTGTACAAGCATAACAATAACCAAGAAATAAACTTTGGTACCTAGGAGATAGATATTTCCTTGATGTACTTCTAAATTCTTTCTGCCTTGAGATCCTTTGATGATAACCATTGCTTCTCGCATCCTTGACATCATCTACATTTCTTCTTGGAGCGGGATTTCTTCCATTGTTGCCTTGACTCTTCTCCTTGCCTTTGCTGGAACTAGGATCATCAACATTTCTTTCTAGCTTCCTCACATCCTTTTTGTTTGAATCATTATCATTATTGCTTGAGGATCCACCTTCATAGCCAAGAGCTAATTTATCAAATGGATATCTTTGATGGTTGAGCATGTCATCCAAGGCTTGAGAGCTCTTCAAGATTTTGTCCACTCCTTCAACCTTTTTCTTGAGGGAGAAAATCTCTTCTTCCAATCTTTTGCAATCATTATTCTTCTTAGCAAGTTGCTTCTCAAACTCTTCCTTGATACGTATTGTTTCATTTGCTTCTATTTTAAGGGAGATGATATCTGACTTCATTTTGAAGATTTCTTCGTTTTCCTTTGCTAGATTGCTCTCCATTTCTTCCTTGATCCTGTAGCTTTACATGTTTCGGCCTTGAGAAGGTTGATGTCAGATTTTAATTTGAAGATTTGTCCATCCTTTGCTTTTAGTTGACATATCCCGGTGTTTCTCTCCTTTTCTGCTTCATCATCCTGTCCTTCTTTGATTTGCAATGCTTCCATTGTCTTCTCAGCACCTTGTGCTTGTTTCCTTGCTTCTTCTAGTTGTCATCTAAGGGAGGAGACCTCTTCCTTGTATTGACCAATCTCTGCTTCAAGTTTGTTCAAGGTGGCTTGACAAGTTATCTTCTCATTTATTTGCTTTATCAAATTGATTTTTCATGGATATGACTTCTTCACGATGCTTTCTTTTACTTTGATGAAATTCCTTCTTAAGCTTAGAAAGCTCTTCATCCCTTTCTTTTACTTGAAGCTTGACAAGGTAAACTTTCTTCCTTGCTTGGTCTTGGTCACGAGCTAGTGCTTTCTTATTAAGTTCCTCGTTTTCCTTTTTCAAATTGGTAATCTCTTCCATGGTAGCCATAAGTTTATTGAGGAGATCTTCTTCAAAATCTTTTTCATTCTCTTCATATTCTAGGTCTTCTTTAGCCTTGATGTCATCATTCTCATTTTCAGCTTCTATGATGGGTTCTATATTTCCTTCTTGGTTTCCATCATCTTCTTGAATAGTGGTCATGGTCAATACTCCTTTTGAGTGAAGGTCATGAAGTTTGTCCCATATACCCTTCGCTGACGAACATTTTCCTAAATTGTTCTTTATAGATTAGGTAGCCCATTCAAGATTGCCTTCATTTCTTTTGAATTGTACTCCTTGGATACTCCATTCATCATGCTTTCAGTAATTACTGATTCCCATACTTCAAGGCCTTGAGTCTTTAATAAATTCCTCATTCTTGCTTCCCATATATCAAAGTTTCAATTGAACAATGGAGCCTCACAAATTGATTGACTTTGATTTCGGTGGTTGAGGGAGACACATCTTTAGGAGGATTGGAGACTTTCTTCCTTGGCTTCACCATTTGTGTTCTAATGATCAACCTTCAAGCTGTTAAGCTTTGAGTGAAGGTACTGGCTCTGACACCAATTGTTGGAAATACTGAGAGGGGGGGTGAATTAGTATTCCTTTTCAATTGTTAGTTTTACCAGTTAAATCATTTATATTTAGAACACAAAATGAACAATAGGAATAAATTATTTTATTAATATAATCTTTACAATAAATTAGGTACAATATATATAAGGCTCCAACCTGTTGCCAAGCACCAACTTGGTCTTTTGTGAGGCTCCAACCTCTAGGGCACCAACCCTATCTTCTCAAGGCACCAAGCTTGTGTTTAGGAGCACCAACTCCAAGGACACCAATCGTTCCAATTCTGAGGCACAAACACCAAGGGCTTTGACCTTATCTTGTCAAGGCACCAACCTTGGATTTAGGAGCACCAACTCCAAGGACACCAATCCTTCCAATTCTGAGGAACCAACCCCAAGGGCTCTAACCCTATCTTGTCAAGATATGTTTGGTAGTAATTCTTTGCTCCCAAAATCTTCTTCACTGAGTTCTGTCAATCTACAGCTCCACTGTAGTCTCCATGCTACATCATTAATGACAACTTGTCTTCATATGAAGGATTCTTCACAACTCTTCATATTTCCCACACAAAGTCTGCAAAGTTACCTCTTACTATCACGATATCTTACTTCCAAGTAACAAACTCACAAACACTTCAATACTGGTACTATCCATTGCTCCCTTCAAACGATGACAGATGAAACTTTATTTCCTTTCACAAAACTATTCTTCAAATTGTGTTCTTTACTTCTTCGATAGATTAATTTATCACAGTTCTGAGCCTTTTAAAGATTAACCCAATCAACAGAATTGCTTTTTCCTTCGGCTTTCTCTTGTCCTACTAGACCTTCACCTTCCTTCTGTCCTGCTGGACCTTTGGCTTCCTTCTGTCCTACTGGACCTACAGCTTGCTTCTATCCTGCTGGACCTTCGGCTTCCTTCTGTCCTATTGGACCTATGGCTTGCTTTCTTCTCACTCGATCTTCGGCTTCTTTTGTACCTTCATCATCTGCTAGACCTTTGGCTTCTCAACCTTTTGAATTCTCAATCTTTGGCTTCCTTCTTCTTCTGCTCGACCATCGGCTTCCACTTTTGTTCGCTTAACCTTTGGCTTCCTTTTTCGCTCACTCGACCTTCGGCTTCCAATTTCGTTTGCTCGACTTTTGGCTTCTCGACCTTCGGCTTCCTCTATCTCTTCAAGTTCATGAGTTGTGAACTTCTTTATACTCTATTTTTATGCCCGAGATAAATGCTCAAAAGTGAAGCATTTTAACTCGTTTTTATACGAGTTTCACCAATACTCAAAAGACACGTTCATTTGAAAGGAGAGGATGACTTATGGATATTCATCCAATTACTCATAAACTTGTTTTATTTAAAGAGGATTTCATAAGAGAGATTGTACCCAAGGAGGTCCCACATCCACATCATCAATCACAATCGCAACTTTCGGTGGTCTGCAATCGCAACTCTTAACATCACCGATATTTACACTGCCGATGGAATGGACACAATATAATACTAAACCATTGTCAGTAGATTCGTTGGGTCCATAGCTAATATCACAATCGGTGGTCAGGTTCACAAGACTTATCGCAATTGGAAGTTCGACGGTGTCAACCCTTATGATTTTCATAACTTCCCTGATACTTAGACGCGATATTACATAAAGGTATATTCTATGGAGTTATCGGGTCCGCACCTTATATCGCAATCGCAGTTTTTATTGTGACATCCCTTTATGACTTGTGATATGAAATTTTATATGATGGATGCGATATTGTATTATGGCATATTGTAATGGAATCATCGGGTCTGTAGTTCATATCGCAATTGGTGGATTTGGGGCAGTGATACGGCTTTAAAAACTTTCGGTATGGTGGATGTGATATTTCTTTAGGGTGTGTTGTAATAGGACCATCGGGTCAGTAGCTTATATTGCAATCTATGTTTTGCGGGACTTTGACTGGCACACGAATTAAAATGGCCTTAACCCCTGCAGTTCACTATGATCTAAGAGTTTAATATGAGATCAACCTCTAGGATTGGGTGCGGGACTTCAACCATGATCAATGAAATCCATACTCTCCTACCCCCACAGTTGTTAATCACCGTCGATCTAACTGATCTTTTGATCTGACGATCCAGATCTATTCCTCCGCCATTCTTCTTCTGCAAGCACTTGGGTTTGATCTCCTATGACTTCTCTTCACTCTTCCGCTCTTTCGATAGTTGTTTCTCATGTGGCTTATCTTCTTGTGACCTTCGATAACTCTGTTGATGCTCATCCACTGTTTTCTTCCTATCGGTTCTTCTTGGGCATATATTACATGTGATTCTTCCAATATGGCTCCTATGATGTTTTCTTCTTTACTCCTCTAATATCATTGTTAACTCCTCTATTATGTTAGCTCCTCTGACATTTCATGTGATATCTCTGATGTGGCTCTTACTCTTGACTTGGCTTTCCTATGGCATCTCTGTGATTTTTGATGGCTCTTGTTCTTGTCTTCCAATGGCTTCCATGATGGCTTTCCTCCTTAGGTCTATTGCTTCTATTATGTCTGTATATATATATATTCATTCCATATGTTGTATTAAGTCCTTGGGTCCTTCATGGGCAACATTATGATCAATGGGCAACATCATGTATTAAGGAATTTTCCATCACAAACACTACTACATTGACATCAATGACAACTTAGATCAACATCAACATGTAAGCGACATATAACCATATGCAACCAACCATATACTCATGATGATGCATTCCAAAAAATCAATCATCAAGCTCCTCATGAAAACCTTACTACCATCATGATCAAAATCAACTAAATGTAACAAGCACAAGGAATGCAAGTGTAAGAGACACACATGCATGACAAACACAGACTGCCCATCCAGACTAAGGGGTGAACCATGCTTTGATACCACTCTGTAACACCCTCCTCACACATCTACTAAAGTAACCAACCAACTGGGGTAAACATGCGGTGAGAGGCTACTATGATTGGATTCAACCTCCTATGTGACCTTAAGGAAGTGGAATCAACAAAAACACATCAACCATCCTATCTACATCAACAATAGAACCCTTAGGAGACATGTCAGCCACTCAAACATATTGTTCCTAGGTCCCACTAATGTTCTGGACATATTAAGTCTTAGTCGCTCTCATGCTATAGGCATGAGAGCGTCCAAAAACCCAAAGTCACTCTCACAGGCTTAACTGGCAGCGTCCAGAGACCCAATTTTCCAGTGTTATGCCAACGACCCTAGGATTTGAGCCACTTTTTAGGCCGAGAGCCTAGGTCGCTGCCCAGAATGGAGTGATTAGTCAAAGAATAGGGAAACAATGATGCAAAAGCAATAAGTTAAACAAAACCTTAATCATACCCCTTTTAGCCATGCTAGGCATTTCGTCAAACATATCATCAATATGTAACCTACAGGTGTAAACAATAGAATTAATTGTAGGGACCTCATACTTATCTTAGAATCACTATGAACCAATTTTCCCTCATGCCATTTGTTGCATTACCATCTATTAGTGCATAGATACATTATCCATTCATTTACAAGAAAAAACATGATGAGAGACATACATAATTGTTGTCATAAAAAACACATATAACCAGCATAATAACAACATAAATAATCATGAAAGTACAACCATAAAAACCACATATAATCCATAAAAATACGCATATAAATACAAGGATATATAACCTTTCATTAATGGTTCAAAAATCAAACCCGGGATGGGAATTCCATGTTCCACCTAACCATAAAATGGCTGAGCTGAATCTCTCTTCATCCATTCACCCTTGTGCCATATTCCAAGCATGAATGTGGGACTCAAACAAAAAGAACCAACCAGGGCATACCAAGGCTAAACCACCTCACCCTCATCAATAGAAACCATGCTTTACCATAATCCATCCCAGATCACTAGGTCAACACAATGAATGCATCATAACAAGCTTTATTGTGATCTCCACCCGATCACTGGGCCAAACAAGCATGGATGCCCCTGGATTTCTCCACCTACACTGTGAGGAATTTTCCTGCCTCCTAGTCTCTCAAGCTTTACCGCAATCCAAACCCAGATCACTAGGCCCTAAACCAAGACCCACTCTCCAGACTTTACCACATATCCAAAACCCAAGATTACTATGCCCAACAGAGAAAATACCACCTCTTGGCATTACCATATATCATGCCATTCACGAGCAAGGATTCCTAGGCCCACTAAGGCAACATAGTCCTGGATTTATTGCAGCCCACAGTCTAGCTCAGGGGTCACTAGGCCAGTGGCTTTACCATGATCCAAAATCTGTTTTAGGGACCACTAGGCCATGTGTTGTATCACTTAGAGATCCACCCCACTAAGCTTCGAATCCATCCGCAATTCATCTCAACCAAAACATGAGAACCCCATCACACCATGGCTATCCAGAAATGGCAAGGCTAGGCTGAAAACACTATTACACCTGGAAAAACCCATGCCACAACAGCAAAACAACCACATGAAATACCATGCATTCCAAATCTAGCAAGGAAAATACACATGAAAATCAATACCTTCAATGAATCCTGCTATAGGTTCTTGATCCTGCCTTCCATGCTTGATCTTTGCTTCCTCTTGCCTTCTTTTCATTTCTTGATCTAATGAAAAAATTCTCCAAGAAAACTCCAAGTGTCCAAGAGTTAGAGAGAGGGAGAGAATAATGAGAGAGATCCAAAACTCAATCGACAAAAGGTTACCAACTAATCCTCAGAAGCCTTTTTATGAATGAGGCCTCTATTTTTTTCATTTTCCATTATTTCCTTCATTTTCATCCTCATATGCAGTCTGTGACCTTTCATCTCCCTTTTCTCATAATTTCCATTATTTTCATAAATAAATGTGCCAAAAATTCCATTTGTTTTTCCAAAGCCTTAGCCATTGCCTTTTCCAATTTCCTTAGCTATAATAAACCAAATGAACACCCACTAGGATGTTTTTACCAACATTCAACTTGGAATAAGTGTCCCATCAACTGTGGTTATTATTTTTTCCTTTATTAAGTTTTATTACATGGAATTTTCACCAGGGTTGTTACAAAGCAGAGGAGGAGGAACCATCAGATTCAAAAGAGGAAGAGGAAGAGAGCGAAGAAAAATACATGGCAGAGAAGAATCTATATTTGATGACTCAGGGCCCATTGACACTTCTGGGTGTCCTGCACAAGATGTCAAGACACATGGAGAAGCTCTTCATGAAATATGACCCTAACAAGATAGTGAAGGTTGAAGATCACTTAGACAACTTTTACCTACACCTGCAAACACTTGAGGTACGTTACGATGATGTTGAATGCATACTTTTCCCATGTACCTTGGATGGAAGAGCAGTTGTATGGTACCACATCCTTCCTCCAAACTCCATCCAGAATTGGAGGGCATTCAAAAGAATCTTTCTTGAGAAATTTTCTGAAGATAAGACCCTTGCCATGTTATTGAAAGAGATGGGTAGTCTTAAGATGGAGTAGAAAGAAAAGTTTAAATATTTCAATCAGAGGTTCAATTGCATCTTGAAAAAATTTTCAGACAACACAAAACCTCACGACTCCATCACCATCAACTATTATACTTATTCCTTGCCAAAAAGTATTGTGCAGTTTGTAAAGAAACCTATGAGACCAACGTTAATAGAAAACTATGAAGAGGCTATTAATGTAGAGAAGGAACTGTGTGCTATTAGAATCATCAAAGATGATGAACCCGCAAAGGACTTCAAAGACACAAGTAAGAGGCCTCAGGCCTCTGTGAGCAAGGCTAAGGAAAAGGAATCAAACGATATTGAAAGCCTTACTCATCTCGTCAAGTCCCTTACTAGTTACCACCGAAATGGTTGAACTTAAACAAATGACAAGTGAGACTACCATGAGCAACAAGCCCCCTAGGTTCATGTCTAGAAGGAATGCAACTTCTGGCAGTAGCAACAATCAGCCGACAAAATTTGCGTAGAGTTCCAATGTGGTGCTAAACATTGAAAAAATTAGCACGGACTCATACTACACATTTCATAATGATCATCATTCGGAAAAGACATGCCCGCGGTGGAACCAACTCGCAAGCAGAATAGTTGCGCAGTTATGGACAGAGTCATGGTTGACGATCATGTTGAGACTGATCAAGAGGAGAATTAAGTTGTTGCATCTGATGAAGCTCCAAGCACTGGGCATGCGGTAAACATGTATCATGTGTTCTCGTAGCCCAAAAAAGTGACGTTGATAAGGAACCTTCGAGTGATGGTCTAGCCCAGAAGCAGACTAACAGATACAACTTGAGAATTCAAGGCCAACCACTGTTATTGAGGTGTTGAAAAATAAATTCAAAGAAAAATTGTTAAGAAAACTAAGTTCTCAGGCTAACTTAGCGCATAACACTCAGAGCAAGTCTGGGAAAACAGTTCTAATGAAAAAAAATTCGACTAGCAGTAAGGACACAACCATTCCACCAGAAACCATAAACCCAGTTCCACCCCCGGACACCTTGGTTAGTCTTCCTGTTCTAGATTAGAATAGTGTAGAAGATATGAATAAGGTTCATGAAAACATCTCCCTATTTGAACTTACCAAGATCATGAGCCAACAGGACATCCTTCTGCAGGCATTTAGAAAATCTTCTACTGGTAATGCTTCCTCTTCGGAAAAGGGATCTAGTAAGTCTCCTGACGCTCTCACATTTGTACTCAATGCACTCCACCTAGAGGCAAACACACTCTACCTGCCATTCTTGTTAACATTTGAAATCTTCAACTTCAATGTACACAATTGCTTGGTTGATTCTGGTGCATCGATAAATTTCATGCCACTATCTGTGGCCAAGAAGATCAATGCTCAATGGGATAGGACAGATGAACAGATCATTCACTTGTAAATGACTTGTGTTCTATCCATTTATGAACTCAAGGATTTCATCATCTGGTTATCAGCCTACAGATGAATTCATCAATGCATCAACATTATAATTGTGTACATTCCAGAAGCATACGTTGTATTACTAAGCAGAGACTAGTCAAGCAAGCTACAAGGATACTTCGCCACAGACTGGTCACACTTATGGCTTCCATACAGAGGCAGGAATAATCAGATTTGGGTAGAGTCAGAGAGATAGACGAAGCACACAGTGACTCCCTTGAGTGGTCACAACGAGTCGTTGGATTTCACAGAACTTGTTTTTTGTAATTGTTTTCTAGAAACACAGTTGGGGTGTTATCTTGTAGATCCATCCCCGATCCCACTAGACACATAGTTGGACCTCCTTCCATGTCCAAATGGAGATAATGAACTTTGTACAACTAGTAGTAGTAGCAGTAGTAGTATTAGTGTCGTAAGCAGTCCTTGTACAGATGTTATGTGGCCAATTTACTTTGATGGACCCAAGACACAGGAGGGCTCTAGAGCTGGTTTTGTTTTAACAGACCCACTGTAGAGAAAACATTTAATCTCTAGTCGCTTAGAATTTGAGTGCACAAAAAATACTCCAGAGAATGAAGCACTTGTCTTGGGCTTACAAAAATCCATTGACCTTAATGTTGTTGTCCTGAAAGTGGTAGGTGACTCTGAAATCGTGCTACGTCAGGTCGTAACACTATACATTGTGTGTCACCTCATCTTAAGAGTTATCAACAAGAGGTATGATGACTCTTCTCTTGCTTCCAAGCTTTTAATATTAGAACATGTAACGAAACTGTGGATGCCTTAGAAAACGTGATTTATAGGATGTTACCATTAAGGGACAAATTTTCTGTTGAAATTTTGTATAAAGCATCCTTCCCAGATAACATAACTAAATTATGTGCTTTTTATGACGACCAACAGATATTGTACTTTATGGCCAACACTGATGTATGCAGCGATTGATGAGGACGAGCACGAGTAGACACTACAAGACACAACCAACACAAGCAAAGGCAACCTCATCCCTAAGGATGTGGTATCACCGGAAAAGTTGTATGATCTGCAGAACCACTTCTGGGGACCTGTGAATGACAAGACCCACAGTTCTATGTTGTCGCATGAGAAAATCAATTTAGGAACTGAGAAATATTTGAAGTATGTTAATATTGATACTTTTTGCACACCACATGAGAGACAAGCCTTTATCCGCCCATTCAAGCAGTACCGTGATGTCTTTGCGTTGATGTATGATGATATCAAGACATATGACATGCGAATAATCTAGCATGTGATACCAATCAAGGAAGGGGCCAAGAATTTTCAATAGAAATTAAGAAAAGTTCATCCAATGCTTGAGCCCCTCATACAGAAGGAATTGAGAAAATTGTTGGATTCTCAGATCATCTACAAGGCGCGACATTCAACGTGGGTATCCAACTTAGTCCCTGTGAGAAAGAAGTCTGGAGAGATCCACCTGTGCATAGATTTCCTCAATCTCAATCGAGCCTCGGACAGGGACAATTACTGGTGCCATCCATGGAGCAGTATTGCAAACAGTATTTGGGGCCCAAATGTTCTCTTTTCTTAATGGATTTTTGGGTTACAACTAGGTTTTGGTAGCAGAGACTGATAGATTAACAAATACACTCCGCAAAAAGTGGGGCATGTTCACATTTCGATGAATGTCATTTGGGATGTTGAATGATGGTACAATGTTCCAAAGTGCAATGGCCATTGCCTTCTGCAGGCTTATTGGACAGAGCTTTGTGGTCTTACCTCGATGACATGACAATATTTTCGCAACGGAGGTCAAAACACCTACGCCATTTGAAGAAGACCTTTGAGTGATGCCAAAAATACGAGATATACTTGAATCCCAAGAAGATTATCTTTGCAGTGTCTGAGGGTAACCTTCTTGGACACATCATTGCTAAAAGTGGGATCAAGGTATATCCAAATAGGGTTCGGACCATCACGCAGATTCCCCACCCAATGAACTAAAAATACATGCAGTCTTTCCTGGGGAAGATTAACTTCCTTAGAAAGTTCATCTTTGACTATGCTCAGATTATTAAACCAATACAGGAGATGATCAAGAAAGACGTAGCTTATAAATGGGATAAAAGGGAAGAGGATGTGTTTGCCCATATTAATAAAGTTATATAGGAATCACCTGAATTGTACAACCCATACTTCAGCAAAGAATTCTTGCTATACACTTTCGCTTCTGACACCTCTCTTGTTGCTATGCTCACTAAGAAGGATTACTTGAAAAATGAATGTCCTATCTCCTTCATGACCGCAATCCTACAAGGACCAGAGCTCAATTACCCCATAGTGGAAAAACAAGCTTATGCGGTGTACAAGGTGGTAAAACACTTTCGACCCTATCTATTGAAAAACCATTGTATTATCTTTGTTCCACACCCAGCAGTCAAATCACTTCTTGTTCAGCAAGAGCTAGGTGAAAGAAGGGCGAACTGGATGACCGGATTATAGGAATATGATCTTGACATCAATCTTGTTCACACCATCAAGGGTCATGGTTTTTTCAAGTTAGCGGCAGAAGCAGTCAACACAAAAGAGGAAGAAGAAGAGCTCGCAGGAGGGGAGCAAGAGATTGAAATGTACAACGTTGAGAAAGCCTCCCTCACTTTGGACAAAAACTCTTGGTACGTAGATGTGCGTCAATACCTTAAGCATGGCACTGTGCCATCTCACTTCTCTATGCAGCAGAAGAGAGTAATCTAACTAAAAGAATTGTCATATCAGTTGGTGCATGGGTGTTGTTCAGGGAGCACCACAATGGGATATTTCTCAAGTGTTTGGAGGCACATGATTCAGACAAGGTTTTACGTGATCTCCATAATGGACCCACTGAGGGACACTTCGTAGGCAACACTACAACACACAAGGTCATGTGGGCTAGTTTCTACTGGCCAACATTATTTAAAGATGCTCATGCCTATGCTCGCAAGTGTCTAGTTTGTTAGAGGTGCACCGACAGAAATTAGAATTCAACAACCCTGTTGTAGCCTATTACAATAGAAGAACCATTTCAACAATGGAGCTTCAATATCATTGGGAAAATTTTCCGTCACTTATCGAAGCAGCACCGCTATATCCTAAATTATCCAGATTATTTTACACAGTGGATAGAGGTAGTTCTGGTGAAACAAGTGAATGATCAAGAAGTCATCAACTTTCTGCAGTAGAATATCATCTAGAGGTTTGAAATTCCTACATCACTTGTTTTTTACAATGCAACATATTTTTATTCATTAAATCTTTATGATTTTTCATTGTAAAATGGTATCATCTTGAAACATTCTGCGAATTACTACCCACCGGGGAATGGTCTTCCTAAATCCATAAATAAGAACCTCATTCATATCATCAAAAAGACCTTATTATCTAAGCAGAGAAATTGGCACTCCACTTTGGTGAATGCCTTATGGGATGACCGAGTTATGCCTAAACTTTCTTTGAATACCTCCCCTTACTTCCTGGTGTACGAAAATGATGTCATCCTCCCATCGAACATCTACTTGCATGCTCTCCAACTATCCCAAGAATCCTAATTCAAGTTGTGTCTCTTAATTCAGTGTAGGATGGACACTTTTCACAAGCTACAAGAAGAAAGGATGAAAGCAAAAGAAAATTTCTCACTTCACTAGAGTCATACCAAGAGATGGTTTGATAGAAAGTCTATAGGGAATAATAGCTTTAATGTGGGTGACTTAATATTGAAGTGGGAAAAACCCACGAGGACAAAGGTAATCATACTAAGTTTTAGTCTTGTGGATTGGTCCCTACACAGTCCATGAAAATATTGGTCATCGCATGTATCATCTTCAATCACTTGACGGGAAGATTGACTCTCTCCTTGCCAATGGCCAAGACTTAAAGCAGTATTTTCAATGAAGATCTGGGGCTATGCCCCGCACTATGTACATAGTCTTTTGTTGTTTTTTGTTATGTCTTTCCTTCAATTTTGTGTTGTATTGGTCCTGTAAATAAGTGTTTTGCCTTATTGTGTTGTGGCTTCCAAGTTTGTGTGTGCTTGAAGTTCAAAGAGTCTTGTGACACTGCAGCGCTTGGCTAGTGTTCTATATGTCTTCCTTGTGTTGGTTGTATCTTTTTTCCAAAGAAGTTCTAATGGAAAATACAATCCCTTCGTAAGGAGATTTTTGGTCCAACCATGAGCCCATGTCTAGTTTGAGAGCTTCATGCCTATACTCAGTTTTTGTTTTAGTGTTTCCAAGCCTATCCAATTAGTAGAAATGGAGAAGGGGAAAATCTAAATGAGCAAACTTAAATCAGAGGTATTTATCTGCTTCTCTAAAGGAACAACCTCTCCTTTTCTCAATAAGTTGGGATCCCTCTTCTGCCCCAAAATAAATAAGTGTTGATGCACAGTTCTCTTTAAATAATAAATAAAGTTGAAAGAAGAGAAAGGATTCTTGAGCAGAGAGGTGAAGCAAGCAACTCCACTGGGGAACTATCCAGGCTCACTAGTAGTGGAGAAATGATTTTTCTCTTACGTGACGCTATTGGGGTACTGTGAAGGCCTTCTCACAGTGGAGCAACACCAGAGATAAAAAATTATACTCTCAAAATCTTAAGCTCGTGAACTAAATTACCCTTCCCAATTCGAAACATTATGATTATGTTGAATATTATGTTGTGTCAACTGAGAAGGTATAGAGGGGACCATGTCAACCCATGGGGTAAGTGGGGAATCCAAAGTAATATACACGATGAATCAATACTCCCTTAAGGACCAAGGCCATGCACAAAAGATAACCAAGACAAAGAAGTTGGAATTCAACTAGCGTGTCGCCAAATGTTGTAGTGGCTGCAATATCCTCCAAAATTTTGGCTTGCACTCAAATTTTAGAGCCTTCTTTGGTCTTTCCCCTGAATGTTGCAAACACTTAAGCTCATTTCATGAGATTTCCTAAATTCCTATGTTCCCTTTTGCTTGGTGGATCAACTGTCGTATTTTGGCATGTTTGACTATTTTTCCATGTTTGCAAACATTTTCTAGTGGTTTCGAAGGTATGTCTTTGTGTATACAAGTTGTCCTAGATATGTAAGCACTCATCACACTCATACACAAAGTTTTGAGCATAGTTTCACAAGTGTCGTCACGGTCATCCTAAAGTCTAATTTAAGCATCGCACTTGTCACTTCTTGTTATGATGCAATCACATAGAAGGAAATGATTTCTTGTTACTCAGGTGGCCTATGTTATCGTGTCGTCGAAATATGTTAAGTGTATGATCATAAGTTCAAGTTCATCACAAGTCCATCTTTCTACCACACTTAGCCATTTTCCCGAAACTCTTCCTGACTGGGAAACTCAGTTTCACTGGACCCTGACTGAATTATGCACTGCGTAGTCTTAGCCCTCAATGATGTGACCTTGCTGCCCGGAACTGTGCAGTGCATAGTCACTATCCTCCAGGGCAGTTGTACTGCACAATTCCAGAGCTCAACAGTCTCCTTTGACCTCCAGAATTTTGTAGCAGTTCCTCCCAATCTGACTTGAACTAAGCACTTCACACTTTCAATCCTCAATCTATTCCCCTTGCATTTTGGAACCCCACAATGTGCAGAGAACCTAGCCTCCCTTCACCTCCAAAACTGTGTAGAGGTGTCCCCAATTTTCATCCCTTAGATAGAGCTCCTTGACCTAAAGAACTACGCATATTTTTCCTCCAGGTCTCTCTTCTGTCCAGTTCTCCCTGCCTATGAAAATATGCAC
>APFE030739268.1:68975-81544 GCA_000404065.3 Pinus taeda | reverse complement strand
TTAAAATAATAACCATAATACTAATAACCATAAATAATGAGGGGATAAATAAATAATAAGTGGGTTAACATGAAAAATTTTTAATGAGTCACGTATAGTATTTCAAATAAAAGAATGTTGAGCTAACATAAAAAAATAGTGAGAAATATTGCCTCAATATGAACATAAGTCTACCAATAATTGTTGCAATGTTACTTTACATTGTAACTTATTCAATGTCGAAGCGCTACATTAAAAAACTTGGATTTAATAGGTTTATAATATTAGGGCCTTTTAATATTTGGTTTAGTATATTAATGTTTAATATTGGGTTTATAATTTGTAGTATTAGGGTTTATAACATTAATATCAGTGTTTCCTATTAATTCCTTGGGATTATCAATCCCTTGCATTTTTAGTATTAATCCTTTAGGTTTATCAATCCCTTAGGTTTATCATATTAATCCCTTGCATTTAAAATTATTACCCTTAGTGTATAATCCATTGAGTTTATAATATTAATCCCTTAGGTTTATTAATTCCTTGGATTTATAGTATTCATCTATTGGGTTTATAATATTAATCATAAGGTTTATAATATTAATAGAAGGGTTTATATTCCTAGGGTTTCATATTAATCCTAGGGCCTAATGTTATTCCCTTGGGTTTATAATCCATTGCGTTTTTAATATTAATATAATGGTTTTATTAATCCCTTAGTTTTATAATATTGATCCTAGGGTTTCTAATATTAATCATAGGGTTTAACTTCCTAGGTTTTAATATTAAGCCTATTGTTTATGTTATTGATCTTAGGGGTTAATATCAATCCCTTAAGTTTATAAGTCCTTGGGTTTATAGTATTAATCCTTTGGGTTTATTGATCTTAGGGTTTATGTTCCTATGATTTAATATTAATATCTTAGGGTTTACTATTAATCCCCTGTGTTTATCAATCCCTTAGGTTTTTAATATTAATCCTTTGGGTTTAAAATCCCTTGGGATTTTAATATTGTCACTAGGGTTCTAATTCACATATTATTATAATTTTAATCCTAAGGTTCATAATATTAATGTTAGGGTTTAATGTTTATGTTAGGGTTTATATCGCTTCAATTTATAATATTAATTCTTTGTGTTTAATATTATTCCAATGGGTTTATAATCCCTTGGGTTTATCAGTCCCTTTCATTTATGATATCAATCCCTTAGGTTTATTAATCTAAGGGTTCATATTCCTAGGGTATAATTTTATTCAGAAGGTTTATAATATTAATTCGAGGGTTTAATTTAAACCCTTAATCTATTATTTTTAATATTAATATAATGGGTTTATTAATCCCTTGGTTTTATAATATTGATCTTAGGGTTTCTAATATTAATCATAGGGTTTAACTTCCTAGGTTTTAATATTAAGCCTATTGTTTATAATATTAATCTTAGGGGTTAATATCAATCCCTTAAGTTTATAATTCCTTGGGTTTATATTATTAATCCTTTTGGTTTATTAATCTTAGGGTCTATGTTCCAACGATTTAATATTAATATCTTAGGGTTTATTATTAATCCCTTGTCTTTATCAATCCCTTGGGTTTTTAATATTAATCCTTTGGGTTTAAAATCTCTTGGGTTTTTAATACTGTCGCTTGGGTTTTTATTCACATACAATTATAATGTTAATCCTAAGGTTCATAATATTAATCTTAGAGTTTAATGTTTATTTTAGGGTTTATATCGGTTCAATTTATAATATTAATTCCTTGTGTTTAATATTGCTGGCATGGGTTTATCAGTCCCTTGCGTTTATGATATCAATCCCTTAGGTTTATTAATCTAAGGGTTTATATTCCTAGGGTATAATATTATTCACAGGGTTTATAATATTAATTCTAGGGGTTAATTTAAATCACTTGGGTTTATAATATTCTGTCAATATGAAAATCAACCATGGTCGATGATGGTCAAGGATGTTTATTTTAGCGTTTATAATATTTATATTAGCATTTATATACATTGGATTTTTCATATTAGATCCTTGGGTTTAATATTATTCCCTTTGGGTTTATAATCCCTTGGGTTTTTAGTGCTAATCCATTGCTTTTATTATTCACTTTGGTTTATAATATAAATCCCTTGGGTTTATTAATCTAAGGGCTCATATTCCTAGGGTGTAATATTATTCATATGGTTTATAATAATATTAATTCTAGGATTTTATATAAATCCCTTTCGTTTATAATCATGGTCAACCATGATCAACCAAGGTCGAATATCATATTGTGACAAAGATTGTCTCAATTTGAAAATCAACAATTTTCAACCATTGTCAACCATCATCAACCATAGTCATTCACGGTAAACCATGGTCCAACATCACATTGTAACAAAGATTGTCTCACTGTGAAAATCAACCATGGTCAGCCATGGTCAAATGTCACATTGTAACAAAGATTATCTCAAAATCATAATCAATCATGGTCAATATGAAAATGAATCATGGTCAGCCATGGTACAACGTCACATTGTGACAAGTCCTGTCTCAATATGAAATCAACCATTGTCAACCATGGTCAAGCATTATCAACCATGGTCTAATGTCTCATTGTGACAAATATTGTCTCAATATGAAAATCAACTATGGTCAACCATGGTCAATCATGGTCAATAATTATCAATAGTCATGGTCACATTATGATAACAATTGTCTCATGGTCCAAAGTCACATCGTCACAACCATTGTCATCAATGGTCAACCATGGTCCAACGTCACATTGTGACAAAGATTGTCAATTTTAAAATCAACCATGGTCCATCAAGGTCAATCATGGTCAACCATGGTCAACCATAGTCCAATATTACATTGTAACAAAGATTCCCTCGATATGAAAATCAATCATTTTCAACCATGGTCAAATGTCACATTGTGACAAATATTGTCTCAATATGAAAACAATTCATGGTCAACCAAGTTTGTTTTAGGGTTTATAATATTTATCTCAGGTTTTATATACCTTGGGTTTACATTATTAATCGTTAGGTTTTTGGGATTTTAGTATTAATCCCTTGTTTTTTTATTACCTTGGGTTTATAATATCAATCCCTTGGATTGATTAATCTAAGGTTTCATATTCCTAGGGTATATTATTATTGATAGGGTTTATAATATTAATCCTATGGTTTGTATTCCTAGGGTATAATATTAATCGTAGGGTTTAGAATATTAATCCCTTGGGTTTATAATCCCTTAGTTTTTTAGTATTAATCCCTTGGGTTTATAATCCCTCATATTTTTAATATTAATCCAATGAGTTTATTAATCTCATGGGTTTATGATATTAATCTTAAGGTTTAAAATTAATCCTATGGTTTATAATATTAATATTAGGGTTTAATATTAATCCATTCAGTTTATAATCCATTGGGTTTATAATATTAATCCTTTGGGTTCATTAATCTTAGGTTTTATGTTACTAGGATTTAATATTAATTCTAACATTTAATTTTATTCGTATGGGTTGAAAATCACTTAGGTTTCTTAATCACATATGCTTATAAAGCTAGTCCTAAGGTTTAAAATATTAATCTTAGAGTTTAGTATTTATTTTAGGGTTTATATCCCTCCAGTTTATAATATTAATTCCTTGTGTTTAATATTACTCCCATGGGTTTATAATCCCTTGGTTTATGAGTCCCTTGTGTTTATGATTTCAATCCATTTGTTTTATTAATATAAGAGTTCATATTCCTAGGGTATAATATTACTAATAGTAAACCTAGGGTCTAATTTATATCTCTTGGATTTATAATCCATTCGGTTTATAATACAAATTCCTTGGGTTTATTAATCCCTTGGTTTAGAATATTATGTTAATTATGTTATAGTTTGAAATATAACTATTAATATAATATTATATAAAAACATAGTATTATATTCATATATAGTATAATATTACTATAATAACCATATTTTAATTTATATCATTATTAACAACTACAAATGTTTAATTTTTAATAGCCATCTTTACATTATACACCTAATAATAATTAATGTGGTTGATTTAAGCCTATTGACATATATCAACCACATTTACTAATGTGGTTGTAAGTGTACTTGATATATGCCTATCAATGTATACCAACCACATTGGTAAATGTGGTTGTTTTGGGTTTAATATTATTCCCTTCAGTTCATAATACCTTGGGGTTTTAGTATTAATCCCTTGGGTTTATGCTTCTATTGGGTTCATAATATCAATCCCTTGGGTTTATTATTAACTTGGGTTTATAATATAAATCATGGTGAACCATAGCCAACCATGGTCAATCATGGTCAATCATGGTGGGATCTCGCATTATGACAAAAATTGTCTCCATATAAAAATCATGGACAATCATGGTCAACCATGGTTAGCCATGGTTGATGATGGTCAAACATGTTTTATAGAATCAAACATGGTCAACCATAGTCAATCGTGGTCAAACATGTTTGAACGTTGCATTGTGACAAAAATTGTCTCAATGTGAAAATCAACCATGGTCCAATGCCGCATTGTGACAAAGACTGTCTCGAAATAAAAATTAACCATGGTCCAACATGGAATTATGATAAGGATTGTCTCAATATGAAAATAAACCATGATCAGCCATGGTCCAATGTATCATTGTGACAAATATTATCTGGATATGAAAATTAGCCATTGTCAGCCATGGTTCAACATGGCGATGTGATAAGTATTGGCTCAATATGAAAATCAACCATGATCAATCATCTTTATTTTAGCGTTTATATTAGTTATCTTAGGGTTTATATATATTGGGTTTATAGTAATAGTCCCTTGGGTTTAATCCTATTCCCTTGGAATTTTAGTATTAATCCTTTGGGTTTGTTATTCCCTTGGGTTTATAATATCAATCCATTGGGTTTATAAATATTAATCAGGGTAAACCATGGTCAATCACAGCCAAACATGTTCAACCATGGTCAAACCATATGGATATGGAAATCAACCATGGTCAACCATGGTCCAACATTGTGTTTTGACAAAGATTGTCTCGATATGAAAATCAATCATGGTCAACCATGATTAACCATGGTGCAACATTTCATTGTGACAAGGATTGTCTCTATATGGAAATCAACCCTTGGGGTTTTATTATTAATCCCTTGGGTTTATTGTTCCTTTGGCTTTATAAAATCAATCGCTTAGGTTTATTATTCCCTGCTCAACCATGGTTTATTATGATTTCAACCATGGTCAACCATGGCCCAACATCGAATTATGATAAGGATTGTCTCAATGTGAAAATCAATGATGATCAATCATGTTTATTTTAGTGTTTATAATATTTATCTTAGTGTTTATATACATTGGGTTTATAATATTAGTCCCTTGGGTTTAATATTAATCCCTTGAATTCGTAATCAATTGTGATGCAAGAGCATGTGACTCAGAAGGGGAAAAATCTTTCGATTTATTCCAAAAATCAAAAAGAAAATCTATAGGGCAGGAGTGGGATCCTTTGCCTGTAGTTTCTATGTTTTTTTAAGTTAAAAATTAGGAACTAGATAAGGAATAAAAGCATGCCATCTTCTTCTAGTTAGATTTAGCATAAGCAGGCTAGACTAGTTGTTAAAAAACCAAAGAAAAGCTCCAATTTGCTATGTAAGTTCTGCTTTTGTAATAGGGAAAGATATCCATATGAATAAGAAAAGGAACTTGGCCGCCAAGCTAGTTAGAGGAGGCGAGGCCAGTGATTTTGTAATGAATTCTCTCTCTCATGTAATGAATGGAATGTTATATTGAGAATTGTAATTGAAATAGCCGAAGGTCTGAGAATTGTGTAGTTTTAATATGGGGTTTGAATGAATTCATGTGATATATATATATTTTCTATATTATTATATATTTATTTATATAAATTATATATTAATATAATATTATTTTATTATATTTATAATTATATATATATATATATTTATATATATATTATTATATATACCTGCGTGTTAAGACCAGTGGGCGCAACCGTTTGCAGGAAAAATATATATAAAAACTGGGTAGGAATATCTTGTCAAACGTCGGCGAATTGAATTGTATGTAATACATAAAGATCTGTGTCTTAATCCAATCGAGTGATGGTGCTGGCAGCGGTTTGAGCAGGCGCAATTCCAGATTAAAAGAGTCATACAATGCATATGTTGTATATGCGTGGAGCGTTCTTTATATCTTCCGAATACAGAGGTATAAACGCCATCTCTAGTGTTTAAAGTTGAATGGGATTATCTTGAAGACTTGGCGCTATCGATCACATGCGTGGGATTGTTTTTTATCCTTTCATTTTCTTTTGGGCGTTGCTTTGGATCGATTCTCTAACAGCTGCATGATTTCCCTTTGAAATTTAATGGTGTTGTGCATATATTGTTATATTGTTAGATAATGGTACTGTGCATATTAGTATTGGCTATATAATTGTGTGTATTTTTTTAGATAAAGATATGTTGTGTGCGTATTAAGTTGAGGAGCTGTGCGGATTTTTAAGTGATATGTTGTGTGCATATTAAGTTGAGGAGCTGTGCATTCATATAAAAATTGGATTTCAATCTGGTTAAATTTGAGGTGTGCGTGAAATAAATGAATCACTAGCCTCAATTTGGTAATTCATTCCTCATAAAATATCACTCATGGTTGCTGCTGATTTGCGAAGATCTCATTGATATTTGACTGATATTATTTGTCATGTAAAGATGAATTTTGAATTCATATAATACTTCCATATCCACATCATAACTTTATCCAATGGTAATTCTTGATTTTCTGCCTCTGATTATAAATTAAGAGGATTGTGACTCTTCACAAGGGAATGAAGCTATCAGTTTGATGACTAATACGGTTGAAGGCAATACAAGGGAGAGAGAGACAAATATTGAAGAGATTGCAACCAAATTGGAGAGGCTGTCAGTAGAGCCAGCACCCTCTCCATCATTAGTGGTATCAGAGCCAGCAACTAACATAGAATTGAATCTCAGGAGCAGGAGAAGGATGGCTTTCAGAGTTGGAAGAGGACGAGGACGTGGTGGAAGAGGACGGCCTGTTGCAAACATTGAAATAATGGAAAGCATAGAAGAGCTGCAAGCTAGATTGGATGTGTTAACCTCAGATAGGAAAATAGATGACGAAGATGTCAGTGAGCTCGAAGTTGAAGCTACAGAGAAGGAAGTTGTACAGGTTACTCCTGAGATGAGGTTCTTTCAGTCAGTGTTGAAATCCACAGCCAGGCCATGGAACCAATTAGTGTCGATCTACCAAGGAGGACTGAATCCAGAAGAATTGATCGACTGGATTAATAGCATGGAGAAATTCTTCGATTATGAAGAAATGGAAGATGAGAAGAAGGTAAAGTTTGCTGTCACCAAATTAAAAGGCCATGCAGCACTCTGGTGGGATGGTGTGCAGGCAGAAAGGAGGAGACTTGGTAAACAGCCAATCAAGAATTGGAGCAGAATGGTAGCAAATTTAAAAGGTAAGTTTTTGCCCAGTAATTATTAGCAAACATTATTTAGACAAATGCAAAATCTTAGACAGAGAGCTTTAACAGTGAAAGAATATACATAAGAGTTCTATAAGGTGAGCATAAGAGCTGGAGAAACCCAAGACACAGATGAGAAGGTAGCTAGACATATGAATGGCCTCAGGATGGACATTCAGGATAAGATAAGTTTACTGTCTCCTAAAACAGTAGAAGAAGCTTATCAGATAGCGTTGAAAGCTGAGGAAAAACTCGTGAGGAAACAGTCTGCCAGAGGGAGAGGGACTTTCAGAGGAAAATAAAGTCAAGGTGGTAGTGGAAGATCTACAACACCTGCAGAAGGAGCTAGCAGTAGCTCAACCTAGCATGCATCCATAGGAGGTGATGCAAGAGGCAGAGGAGGAGGCGGAGAAATAAGATGTTACAGATGCAATAAGCTGGGACATAGAGCTTTTGAGTGCCCAGAGAATGCAGAAATAAAACAGAGGAATGCAATTGTTGCTCCAGCTGAGGAAGAGGTACCAGTGGCAGCAGTAGCAGAGGAAGCAAATATACCAGAAAGAGGAGAATCTATGGTACTTAATAAAGTCCTGCTTAAGCCAGCAAAGGGGATGGCTGAACTGCCACAAAGGAAAACTTTATTCAGGACAGTGTGCAAAGTCCAAGGGAAATGTTGCCAGATGATCACTGATAGTGGCAGCACTGATAATTTGGTTTCTACAGAAGTAGTGGAGAAATTGAAGCTGAAGACAATGAAGCATCCAATACCTTATAAAGTGTCATGGTTGAAAAAGGGACATCAACTGCTGGTAAGTGAACATTGTGAAGTAGAGTTCCAAGTGGGCAAGTACAAAGATAAAATTATTTGTGATGTGATGCCTATGGATGTGTGTCACATATTGCTTGGAAGACCTTGGCAATATGACAGAGCAACCATGCATGATGGGAAAAGAAACACCTATAAGTTTGGAAAGGATGGTGTCAATCATACATTGTTGCCTCTGCAAGAAGAAGATGGACCGAGACATAAGACTGATCCAAAAACTCTGTTATTTGGAGGAAAGGAATTCTTGGAGAAGATAGTGGATGTACAGTTGAGACAGGAAGAACTCAGAGCAGCTGAGTTGGAAGAGGAAGTTCATGTGAATGAAGAACAGGATCAGCTGGAAGAACTGGTATCTGAACCAACAAGTGGGACTGTTAAAACTAGTAGTTTTCAAACTGACAAATTGTGCATGAATGCAGGGACTGTAAATAATGATGTGATGCTTCAACAATGCTACAAATAAATTGCATTGTTGGAATACTGGTTGGAGAATCCAGAGTATGACAGGGAGAATGCAGCAGATGAAAGAGTTCAGTACAGTGAACAACTGCAGAAAATTTCCATGGGAGCAGATGACATGAGAGAAAGACTGGTTGACAGTCTTGAGAATTCTTCAGAGGATTCTTTGAGAAGTTTGGATCAGCATACTGATGTGCTGATAGTGAAGGATTCAGAACAACATACTGAAATGCTGGGAAAGGAGTACAAGGCACTGATGCCTTATGATTTTTATTCTAACAAGTGTTTTGTGAATGCAGGTATTGTTGTGGAACATTTGACTCAGTTGAGTAGTCAAATGCAGGGAGAAGAAGTTTTCTGTTCCAGAAGACAAGAGGGTATGGATGATCGGGTTGCAGTGGGAACAAAAACAAGCATAAGAGCAATAAGTCAGCAAGTAACAGGACAGACTGAGCAAGCGGTCTTAGCTCAGCAGGCAGCAAGAAATCAACAGCTTGAAGAATTATTGGACAAAGAAATTGAGCTCATTAGAAGAATCATGTTAAAAGCATCTCAGCGGAAGACATCAACAAGGAAGAGAAGCAGCGGAAGCAGCGGCAAGATGAAAACAGAGACAGATTATGAAAGTGCAGCTAGTGGAGCAAGACAACATAAAATATGGAGACCTGGAGAAAAGCAGCAAGCAACAACAAATGATAACTTGCAGAACAAAGTGTGGGACCCTGGAAGACAAGAACAAGGACTAAAACGCATGATCAGGAGATCATGATCATTTTCAACCTTGGGAGTCTGATGCAGGTGCATGACACTCAGACGGAAAAAGCTTGTTGTTTTTATGTTTTCTAGTTAAAATAGGATAGCAGGTACATGCCACTCAGGCAAAAAAAGCCTGCTATTGCTATGTTTTCTAGTTAAAAATAGGATAAAATAAAACATGCTATCTTTTCATAAGATAACTAAATTGTAAAAAAGCCAAAAATTACCTTGTAAAAGCTGCTTTTGTAAGAAGCAAAAATTATCCATATGAATAAAAAGGGAAACTGGCCGCCATGCTGGGAGAGGAGGCGAGGCCCGAGTTGTTTGAGAAAACTCTCTCTATTATGTGATGTACTCAATGTTAAATGGAGGATGATAATCAAAATCGCAGAATTTTTTATGGTTGAGCAGTTCTAATATGGGATTTGAATGAAATTCATGTAATATACATATATACCTGTGTGTTAAGATCAGTGGCGCAACCGTTTGCAGGCGTAATATATATGAAAACTGGGTAGGAATATCTTGTCAAACGTGGGCAATTGAATTGTATGTAGTACATAAAGAAATGGGTCTTAATCCAATCGAGTGACGGCGCTGGCATCGGTTCGAGCAAGAGCAATTCCATATTAAAAGAGATAGAACATATATGTTGTATATGCGTGGAGCTTAACTGTTTTTATATGATATATAACATCGTGTGTTATACCTGAGCAAGGGGCGCTACTGATTACTACAGGTAATATATATTTAAAGCTGTGTATTAATACTGAGGAAGGGATTCTCCAGCGATTGGATGAGAAGCATCCTCCAGTGTTTGAATCCGAAGTAGCCGATATAATGCAGTGTTTAGGCATGGCTGTGTGCGCAGTTAATCTCCTTGTTTTCCCTTTATAAATTCCATGATGATGTGCGTATAAATTATGAAGTTGTACATTGATTAATCTATTGTGTATATTGTTGTGCGCACCCCATATATCGCCATGGATTACATTGCTGCGGCTAGATTATAAAATTCTCAATTGTTTGTGATGTGCGCATATGGATATGCTGTGTGTGTGTTAAGTTGAGGAGCTATGCGTTCATATAAAAATTGGATTCCAATCTGGTTAATCTTGAGCTGTGCGCTGTCCCCAATTTGGTAATTCATTCCTCATAAAATATCGCTCATGGTTGCTGAATTGCAAGGATCTCATTGATATCTCATTGATATTTGACTGATATTATTTTTTTCATGTAAGGATGAATTTTGAATTCATATAATACTTCCATATTCGCATCATATCTTTATTCCAATTGTAATCCTTGATTTTCCGCCTCTGACTGTAATTTAAGAGGATTGTGACTCTTTGGAAAAGAATGAAGCAATCAATTTAATGACTGATACGCCAGAAGGAAATACAAGGGAAAGAGAGGTGGATTTTGAGGAGCTTGCAGCCAAATTGGAGAGATTATCTCTAATGCCTGCATTGCCGCCATCACCTTGGAAGGAGAAGAAGGTGGAGCGAAGGCAGATTTCGGCTAATTTTGCAGTCTGGGGATCTGCTACTTCTTTAACTACCTGAATTGCTTCATCTAGGGGAATTTTGGTGAAGAGCTGGACTACGTCAAAACTAACTATTTTATCTCCGAGGTCTAGCTTGGTATTTTTAATGTAATTTACAAATTGATTGGAGCCTTTAATGTAAGAGCTGGTCTTGCCCACTAGTGGGGATAGAATGCTAGCGACATACTTGGCTAACTCATAAGTGGGAGACCCTATGGTGTTGACTATAGGTCTTAAGGGGACATCTTTTTTATGTATTTTAGGGGCTCCATAGATCCGGGGGGTGATTTCACTATTAGGAGTCAATCTCTTTCTTAGTTTATCATCAAGATAGGTTTCTTTAATGGTTTCCTTACGAGGTTCACGATTTTGGAGATGGGGTTTTTCTCTAATTTCTTGTAGCTACCACTATTATATAAGTGGTCTTTCATTTTGTTAATGTAATCTTCATAATTCATAATGACCGTGGTGCCGCCTTTGTCAGCCTTTAGAATTACTATGTCCTTATTATTTCTAAAACTTTTTAGGGCTTTAAGCTGCTCAAGGTTTAGGTTTCTTTTAGGGGGCTTGGCTTTTCTTAGGATAACGGCACATTCTTGTCTAATGAGTTCTTTGTCTTCATCCTTGAGCGTCTTAATTCCATCTTCTAAGTTGCAAATGATTTCTTCATTGGGGATTTTGTTAGGGGCCAAGGCGAAATTAAGACCTTTGTTAAGGACCTCCACTTCCTCCTTCTTCAACTCATAAGAGGATATATTAATCATTTTCTTATTCTCTAGATTACCAATACTAGGGTTAGTTTCTATTTTACAGTTATCTACCTTATTATTCTGAATGGTGCTTACATAACTGTTATCTATGTTCATTTTATCTAATTTATTAGTAATATTAGGCTTATTAACCAATGATCTATTTAATTTGGTATTAGTTACGTACCTGGGAGGATGGGCGCTCCACATGTTGCCTGCTCCAGTCTCAGATGTGGTTATGTCTTCCTTGTTGTTGCGGAGATTACTACCCTCCAAAATAACGTTATTAGCATTTATACGTTGGTCCAAGCTGTCTATTACTACACTGTGACTACGTAGTGCTACATATGTGTTATCCCATACGTCTTGTTGTGATTTAAAAACATTATCAGTTGTGTGCTCTACGATTTTAATTTCACTGGTTCATTGGCTGGGATCCCTCATCGAGCTGGGTATTGCTGTGCTTATACTGTGGCTGTGCAGTGTTTCTTCGTTCAATCTGATGCCATTTAGATTGCCAGCTACAACACTGTGAGGTGGGGCTGTCCTAATGATTTTATTCTTGTTGCGCAAAGTAGTTTTACACTGTCCCAAGCTGGTTATTACCACGCTGGGACTACGTGGTGCCTCATGCGTATTAGCCCTTCCACCGTGCTGTGAAACCGCATCTGTGTGCTCAACTACTATAACGTCCTGGCTGGGATCCCTGTTCGAGCTGGCTGCTTCT
>APFE030739268.1:3729-61986 GCA_000404065.3 Pinus taeda | reverse complement strand
TTTAAATATATTTTCCCTCTCTAATAAATATAATAAAGTATTCCAAGCAGTTAGATCTGAATTTGGTTGATATTATTTTATTATTCTCCATTTTTTAGATTAACTCCATACTTTGTTATAAATAGGAGGGTTTTTTTTCATTCTTCACCATGATCATAATCATCGTCAAGATTATAGTCTTTTTTCTTTGAGCTCCCAATTTGAGTTCCCTACTTTTGTCTGGGTTTTTCACATATTGAGAGAGAGAATCATTTTTTGAAACATCAAGGATATCAAAGGTCCCATCCCATGGAGGGGGACTTACAGACCCGTCTGTTGATCTCCTTCCCCAAGTGCTATTAATAAAAGATTTATTCATTCAAAAAAACTCTTTCCAATTGGGTTATTATATTGGATATTTTATATACCTGCTTTTTGTTCTAGATCACATCTACTTTTACTACAGGTTTTCTATTTGTGTTGCAGTTCTGAATCGACAATAGCCATCAACTTATTGTTAGGGTCACTTGTCACCTAGTGACTTAAGTGAAGTATTTTTGGTACACCTTCCAAGAATTTTCACACTACCACACAACAAACAGTGTTTTCATGATTCTCATTCCATAGCACATAGAAAACTTGAACTCATTCATTTTGATTTATGTGGCCCAATTCATGTTCCCTATATAAATGGTAATAAATATATGATGACATTTATCGATGACTACACCAGAATGTGTTGGGTTTATTTATTAAAGAAAAAATCTGATGCTTTTGAAACATTCAAGAACTTTCATGCATGGATTGAAAATGATGCAAAATCTCATATTGGCTATATTCACACTGATAAAGGAAAAGAATACACTTGAAATGAATTTGAAAACTATATTCACCAACATGGTATCAAACATCAAACAAACATGCCTTATAATCCCCAACAGAATGGAGTAACTGAAATAATGAACAAGATAATCTGAAATATGTTATGTTTCGATGATGTTTTTCAAGAGTGTTAAACTGATTTTTTGGGTTGATGTAGTTATATGTGTTGTGAATATAAAGAATAGGTGTCCATCTAATGCTATCAAAAACAAGACTCCCTATGAAATGTGGTATGGCCATAAGACTCCCTATGAAATGTGGTATTGACACATTCCTTCGGTGAGGCATCTTAGGGTGTTTAGTTCCACTTGTTATAACTTGATACCCAAGGAACAGAGAAACAAACTTGGTGAAAGCAGTCACAAATGTATCTTCTTGGGGTACTCAAATACCTCCAAAGCACATCATCTCTACAATGAAGTCAATAGAAGTTTATAATATCTAGAGATGTGATATTTCCTTAATCTTCCAAGACTGACAATGTTGTTGAGCGACAGTTTGATCGTTTGGATCACTACAACAAAACATGCAATTTGCACCAGATTTGGTGCAAGATTTTAGTGCATTTTGTTTCCAATTGAGATGAGAATCCTGGCACTGAATCTAACTCTATCGTACGATTTTTAAAGCATCCTTTTTTGTGCCATAGTTTGCATCCTCTTTTACACCAAATTTTGCATCGGATTTTGCATCTAATTTTCCGTCATGTTTTCTGTTTGATTTTGCACCACTTTCTACATCTAGTTTTTCACCTTGTTTTACAACAACTTTTGCTTCCAATTTTTCACCAGGATTTACATCTAGTTTTATGGTAGGTTTTACTTCTAGTTATGCACCAAATGTTTGCATATGTTTTTACGTCTTTTTTTGCTTCTAGTTTTGTGCCATTCTTTTCTTCTACTTTTGCACCATCACTTGCATTGGGTTTTAAACCATCTTTTGCATTTGATTTAGCACCATTTTTTGCATCTAGTCTTACATAAATTCTTTCTTCTAATTTTGTATCTATTTTTGCATCCAATTTTGCACCATATATTGAATATGATTTAGCACCAAATTTTGCATCCATTTTGTGCACATTTTCGCATCTTGTTTTTCACCCCATCCAATTTTGCATTTGATTTGTCTCCCTTTTTTGCACCATATTTTACATCATTTGTTGCATCCAATTTTGCATCCTTTTGAACATCTAATTTTTCGTCTAGATTTGCATCCTATGTTGAGCCATGTGTTGCATCTACCTTTGCATCAAATTTTTTGTCTAATCTTACGTTCAATTTTGAGCCATTTTTTACGTCTAATTTTGGAATTGTTTTTTGCACCTCATTTTACATCCAACATTGCATCTCAATATGCACCCAATTTTGAGCCATTTTCATGCCCTTTTTACACCACTTTGTGTGTCTACTTTTGTGTCCAATTTTGCACAATTTTTTACATCCATTTTTGCATCCTTTTTGTTGTCAAATTTTGCATCATTTTTGGCATCCAAATTTGCATCTTTCTTCTGCCTCATTTTGTGTCCACATTAGCATCTCATTTTTCACCTAGGTTTGAGTCTAAATTTTCATCTAGTTATGCATTATTTTTAGCATCCAATATGGCACCATTGGTTTCACCCTTTTATTATCCCCATTTTTCATATCTTTTTTGTCTTTTCTTACTTCCTTTTTTGTGCCCAATTTTACACCATTCCTTGAATCCACATTTGGAATCTAAATTTGCATCCTTTTTTTCTTATTTTTAGCACCCAACTTGGCATCCTCTTTTGTATCCAATTTTACGTCTAGTTATTTGTCCTTTTTTGTATCTAGTTTGGTGTTAATTTTGAAATCCTTGGTTGTGCTCAGTTTGGTATCCTTTTGTATGCCATGTTTGGTTGCCATCTTTGTGTCTAGTGTTACACCCTTTTTGTGTCCTTTTTTTCATCTTGTTTTGATGCTTAGTTTAACATCCAATTCTACTCCCAATTTTTCATCCATGGTTACACCACATTTGGCTTCTTGTTTACAATGTACTTTTCTTTCCATTTATGACCACCCTTATGGGTTCATTTTACTAATTTCAATTACACAATGAAATATATTACAATTTATAAATATCATTAAAGAAAATATGACAATTCAAATTGATAACATAGTGTTTGTAAAGAAATTCAAGGGAAACTAACAACATCCATCCAAAAAATAGCAATATCATCATATATAATAATTCTCCATCAAAAAATCATTAACAATTTTCAATATACATATATCACTACCAAATCAATACCTATCACAAATATCATTATTCCAAGGTAAATTCACAACAATTCATCCAAAAATAGTAATATCATCATACATAATGATTCTCCATCAGAAAACATTGACAATTCTCAACACATATATAAAGTAACAAGATAATACTAATAATATCATCATCATCTTTAATAAAATAAATTAAAATTCAAATGTGTGATTACCAGATAAAAATCTTTCATGAATATCATTATTCTAAATTAAATTGACAAGATCCATCCAAATATAGTAATATCATCATACATAATAATTCATCATCAAATTAATGTTATAATTTTCAATATGTACATAAAGTAACAAGATAATAATGATATATTCATCATCATATTTAATCAAATCAACTAAAATTTAATGTATGATAACCAAATCAAAATGTTTCATATATATCATTATTGTAAGGTAAATTCATAGCATCCATATAAAAATGGGAATTTCCAAGATCATCAAGATATCACTAGCTGGCACCACCAAGATCATAGTGAAGATCATCCTCATGATCATTAACGTGATCATCATCTTGACCGTGATGATCAGTTTCATCCATATCATCATCACCAATTTTATCACCATCATCATCATCATCACCAATGCTATCACCATCTTCATCATCATCGTCTCCTATATCTAATGTATGTTCAACATAGTTTGTGTTATCATCTCCAGGGTCATTACCTATAGAATTCTTGAAAAAAGATCAATATTACATGTTAGTATTAATTCCATAGCACAATGCATATTTTGGTTACAATGTTAACCATAAAATGAGGTAGGATACAATAACATATAATAGTACTAAAAAATAAAATGAAAATTTGGTTTAAGATATATTGGAGATCTAGCTAAGATTGTGCTTATAATTCACATTAAGTAGTAGAAGCAATTTTTAATGCATATGAAGTAGGTACCCGATTTTTCTTCATATTCTATTTTGAATGTTTCTTATGATGTACATGCACCATTGGTAAATTAAAAATTACTAGAATCTTTAGTTCAAATTACAATTGTAATTCGAAAGTGCATAATTTTTTTAATCACAAATTGTGAACATTCTGCATAATGGACTCACAACAGGAATTCACCACCATGCTTCAGGTTATCATTATTGGGTTAAGAATCAAGATGAAAACAATCATCTCATTTGTAATTTGAAAGGAAAAAAATCGACCTCAACTTCTACAATAAATTGGTAACTAATTCAAGTTATCATCAATCTCAACTAGCTTACACAATACAACAGTCTCAGCCTAGAGAAGTTGTAGGATATTTAAGAAAAGATGTCCATGGAAATGCAAGACACTAACAACGCAAACCCTATATTAAAGAGGTCAACATGATAAATATTACACCATGCCACATATGAAAGGGTATATCATAATTTTAGAGTACACATCTATTTAAAAATGGTTTGTCAATATTATCATTACTCCATCACAGAGATATCAAAAGATAACAACGTAAACGATTATTGAATATCTTGTACCGTACCTGTAACACCCCCTACTAAACTATTATTGTTACTATTATTATTGGTCTAATTTCAACATTGGTGAGGCTACATCATGGTCATGGCATAGTTCTTATTCAACTAGGTTTTCTGTTACATTTGGGTTACTCATTTTGTAACAACATTCCTTAAAGGAGCTAACAACCCTGGTTAAAAATCCATGTAAAAATATCTAAAACTACAGTCATGGGACACGTAGTCCAAGATGAATGGTGGGAAAAACATCCTAGTGGGTGTTTACTTTGGTTATTATGGCTAAGGAAATTGGCAAAGGCTATGGAAAGGCACGAGGCATTAATTGGCATTTTATTTATGAAAATAATGGAAATTAGGAGAAAAGAAAGGTAAAATATCACAGGTTGCATGTGAGGAGGAAATTGAAGTAAAATAATGGAAAATGAAGAAAATAAAGGCCTCATTGATAAAAAGGCTTATGAGGATTAGTGGGTATGCTTGGTCAGTTCAATTTGGAGCTCTCTCTCTCTCTATTCTCTCTCTCTCATACTATTAGACACTTAGAGTTTTCTTGGAGCACTCTTGGAGGAGTGCAGCATACTTGGATTTTTGGGGCAAGAGTAGAAAGCACAAGAGGACTTTAGGATCAGCAGCTATAGCGGGTTTTCTTGCAAGTACCGAGTTGCATGTATGGTGTCCTTGCTAGTTTTGGCATGCATGGTACATGCATGTGGTTTCTTGGTTTTGATTTGTCATTGTCATGGAGGATTGCATGGATTGACAGTGGATTTTCCTAGCCTTTCCATTTCATGGATAGCCATGGTGTTGTGGGTTTATTTCTTTATTTTTCTAGTTGGTTCTCATGTTTCCTTTAGCTTGGGTTGAGTTATTAGTTCCTTTAACCTTTGTTGGAAAAATGCTTTAGAAGCCCTATAATGGCTTGGGTTGAGTTATTGGTCCTGGAGCCTTGGTTGGACAAACGTTATGGAGACCTGTAACAACTTGGGTTGAGTTATTAGTCCTAGAGCCTTGGTTAGTCAAATGCTCTCAAGCCCTTGGTGGGTTGAGTTACTAGTCCTGGAGCCTTGATTGGACAAATGCTCTGGAGCCCTGTATAAGTTGTGGGTTGAGTTACTAGTCCTGGAGTCTTGGTTGGACAAACACTCTAGATCACAGCAACAACCATGGGTTGAGTTACTAGTCTTAGAAGTCAAGTTGGAACAAACGCTCTGGAGCCCTACATAGCTTGAGTAGTGATCAGGTGCTCAAATTAGGCTAAAAAATAAACGTATTAGAATCTTGATAAATTTAGCCTCATATCGAAGATCTCGTTATTCTGATTCTAACGGTGCAAATGACACTCAAATCTGATCTCGTATGTAGAAGTTATAGCAATTCAATATTTAGGATTGACTTGCTCGCATGGAAGGATTAGATGGCAGGTTTCATCAGTGAATCGGGAAGTGCCAAGTGGTAGGCCGCCATTGGTCCTTGCATTTCATAAATCACACATCGCAATAGGGAAGTGGGTTGGCATTATAGAATTGGCCCCCGACAGGTACCAGGTTGCAACACAATCGTACATCACATATCATATGGCACTATAGAATCAGCCCTGTCAAGTTTGGGTTGTGATGTGATATCGCAATCACAAATTGTAACGATGCAAAGACTGCATATACAATACCCCGGTACTCCACCAAATGCGAAATGTGATAGGTTCCTCGGATGCAATGCGACTATAAGTTGCAGTTTAATGGTCCGTCGACTCTGTCATATCACAATCGCACATCGCCCGCCTTGTTCATAGACCATAAGCCTGTAGAACTCCACTGATTGTGATTTGGGATGGATAGTCAATGCCAATAAATTATGACCCGTCACACGGAAAAAATCTCGCTCGGTTAGTGGATATTGGAGCAAAATTATGGGTTCTTGTTGGATGTGGAGCAATTTATGGAACGAATAGTGGGAAAACTAGGAGAAGTCATAAATTCTTCAGTTTTCCACCAAATTGGATGCAAAAATAGGCTAGATGGCCATTTTTTATTATCCTGGTCTCATTGGAGCAGGTTCCAAAAGCATTCGAGCATTGTAAACACATATTTTTACACTTTTTATCATAATAGAGAGGCCCAAGCCTTTGGAAGTTGGACCAAGGAGACGTAGCCCAGGAGGGGTGAACTCCTTTATCATGTGCTTGTTGTAATGTGTTTTTGATTATTTTCTATACATGTTATGTTGTTGTTCAATTTTTTATTTATGTTAAATTTCTCATAAAATTAGCATTAAAACTCTTCATTTCACTTGCAAAAATTCATGAATCCTTAGGCACAATGAAATGATTTTGTTTATAATCTGAGGAAGATCTTAGCAATCCAAACTAATATTCTAAATTAGATCAAATTTGGTATCATAGAAAATGGTTTTCTTTGTGAAAGAAGGATTTAATTGTTTGCAAGTTTATGTCATGCTTACAAGGTTAAAACTCAAAAGAGGTGAAGGAAAGCTGGTTGGAAGCCCTGAAGTTGGGTCAAGAGGAAGAAGAGCAAGGTTACCAAAATCTCCAACACTAGTTCAGCCTCAAGTTTCAGTTGACACTCCAAATATCATGTCTCGTGAAGGAGAACCTACAAACATGACAAAAAAGGAGAAGACCTTTAGAAAGGACTTCTTTGATATGAAAGAGATGGTGTAGATCCTCTATGAAGAGAGGAATAGCAGGTTACAAGGAGTAAGTTCTAAACCTCCCAATGGAGAAGGTTCTTTAGGTGGAGGTAATGGAAAAGGAGGTAATGGGAATGGAGACAAACCTCCACCCTCTCCACCATATTCTTCATCTTCTTCTTCACAAGCATCTTCACCCTCTTCCACTAACACAACCCTTACTCATACTTGTCATCATTCTTCAAAAGGAATTGGTAAATCACATTTTTTAAAACTTGATGTTAAATTCGAGTTGCCCATGTATAATGGTGAAGCGAATGTAGAGAAGCTTGATAATTGGATTTTTCAGTTGAAGGTCTATTGCAGGATTCAAAACCTTCAAGAGGATGACATAAAGATTTAGTTAGCTTCCTTGAGAATGGAGGGTGCAACACTATTATGGTGGGAATCAAAGACCCAAGAGGAGATTAAAAAACATGGTAAGATCTCAATTTCTTGGAATTATTTCATTGTTGCAATTAAAATAAAATTCTACCCTCTAGATTATATGCAGAAAGCCATCATGAATTAAGAGAACTTTAGACAACTTAAAGGTCAAAATGTGCAATATTACACCCAAGAATTCAGAAAAAGGTCTCTGATGTTAGGTGCATATTTGCAATCACAGGACACTTTTCTGAAGTACATATGGGGTTCACACAGTTACCTTAGGCATACTATCTTAATGTTTAATCCCAGTAATCTAGATGATGTGTGTGTGCAAGCCACTCATCTTGAGGCAAGAGGGGAAAAAACCCAAAATAAGGTAGTAAAAATTTGTTTAAGGGTAAAGGGAAAGAAAAATGCATCCATTAAAAAGGAAGGAGAGAAAACAATCTGTAAACATTTTTCTAGAGAGGGTCACGATGAAGCTCACTGTTGGAAGCTTCATCCTGAAATGAAACTAGAGAAATTCAACAACAAAAGACAGTTCTAATTACTCAAGAAGCGGATTTAGGATCTGAATCGGGTGATGAAACTAAAATAACAACCATGGGGTTTCAAGGAAAGGAATCCATTTCCAGCACTAGTTCTTCAAACTTGCAAAATGAAACTCCAAATGAGAAGACTAGAATAAAACTATTTCACATAAGGGTGATCTCAAAACATAACAAGATTAATATGTTGTTTGATAGCGGCTCTCAAGCCAATCTTATCTCAGAAAACATTTTCAAGAGTTTAAATCTAGAAATTGTTCCACACCATAAACCGTATCCACTTGGATGGGTATGTGACAATGCGTAATTGCAGGTTATGAGAAAGTGTAAATTGAAATTCGCAATCACTGCAAAATTCATAGATGAAGTGGAGCTTGACATTGTGTCGTTAGGTATTTGTGGCATCATTTTAGGCAGCCCATACATTTATGACAAAAAAGTTATTTTCCATTGACATGAAAACAAATATCACAAATATGGAGTAGATTATACTATGAGAGCTCACAACAAAAAAACAAATATTTCGATTGTTAATGCAGGGCAGATGAAAAGACTGGTAAATTCAAGCAAGAATTTTGTGCTTCTCATGATCAAACCCAAAAATGGTTTTGATTATGAAGCGTTTTATGGTTGTAATTCAAATTTGAAAACTGATTTGGTTGACATTGTTAACCAATCTAATGAAATGTTTCAGGAATCAAAGGGATTACTTTCCAAGAGGGGAATCCAACCTGAGTTACAGTTGCAGCAAAAGTTTCTTCTTCCTAACTTTGGCATGTATAGGATGTCCATGATGGAAAGTGTAGAAATTAAGATGCAAATCCAGGGATTGTTGAATAAAAGGGTCATTCGACCTACTCCTTTACCGTGTGGTGCACCTCTTGTTTTGGCGCCTGAGAAGAATGGTAAGCATTTCCATGAATGTGATTCAAGAAGTGGTTTTCATCAAAGTAGAGTTGTTGAAGGAGATATAGGGAAGATGACATTCAAAACCATGCAAGGTTTGTTTGAATGACTTGTTATGATTTTCAGTCTTTTCCATGCTCCTACTACTTTTACGCATATGAAGAAAGATGTGTTGAAGCCATTTCTAGACAAGATAGTCTATTTGGATGATATTTTCATTTTTATAAAATTTCATTATGAACATGTCATGTGTGAGAAAAAATACTTGATGTTGTATGTCAAGAACATTTTTTCTGAAGATGTCAAAGTATATGTTGGATAAAACTTCTTTGATGTACTTGAGCCATGAAATTGGTTCTTCCAAGCATGTTCATGTTCCCAAAGGCTTTTTGGTAGTCTGCATGGGACATGGAGAAGGTGAGTTGAAGTTAGGCCTATCCAAGATTGATTAGTAACAATCTGTGGTGGCATTGACTCCATTCCTGCAGACACAGGTGAAAGAATCATACATCCCCGTGAAGCCACAGAAGCCTTTGCTCAACTCACAAGTTACACAGGTAGGCTCAAGATAATCATTTGGATAAGAGGTTTTTTGGGAGCATCCCAATGGGCAGAGAAATTTTGTTACTTTTTCTTCTTTTGTAGTTCATTTGCATTCATTGGTAGTTGTGCAAAAGGTCTTCCAGTGGGAACACAAACAACAAGAGGCATTTGATGCTTTAAACCGAAAGATTAATAGAGCTCTAGTACTTGCTTTTCCAGACTTGAGATAGTCATTTAAGTCTTAGGTTGTAGTATATGAATATACCATGGGTGCAGTCTTTTTGTAATGTGATGAGCCCATTTCTTTTCGTTCAGAAATTTTCAATGATAAAGTGTTTAAGTTGCAGTGACAAAGGCACTTCTATTGGATGGGTTTTCTTCTACTATTCCACTCGGTCAAAAGGTATAAGCGACAAGTTTGTTGATGTACTTTCTAGGCCTATAGTTCGTATAACTACTTTCCTCAAGCATCATTTCGTTTTACATGAAAGTTATGTTCGGAACAATACATACTTTCAAGATGTATAGTCAAGCTTGAGTCAAAGGAATCAAGTGGAGGAATTTGTTTACCATTTGCATCATAATTTATTGTATCATCTTGGTGAGAAGGATGTTTCTATTGATATTAACATGGAGAAGGCCAAATAGTTCATTGAATGACTCCAAATGGTACATCAAATAGTGCAAGAACATCTTGAAAAGGTTAAAGGCAAGTACACATAAAGGCACGACAAGAATCATGGAGATCACAAGTTCCAATTTAGTGATCAATTTATCGAGATTGGAAAGGTGAGGGAACTGTACCCTCAGCTACTAAAAAATTGAAAGTGATCCTTTTAGGGTCCAAAAGGCTTCTAGTGGGGAGGAGTGATCAAGTGCTCAAAATTAGGGTCAAAAATCAAAATATTATAATATTGATAAACTTAGTTTCATATCGAAGAGCTCGTCATTCTAATTCCAACGGTGTGAATGACACTCAAATTTGAGCTTGTATGCAAAAGTTATAGCAAGTCAAAGTTCAGGTTTGACTTGCTCACATGGTAGGATTGGATGATGTGGTAGGTTTCGTCAATGAATCTAGAAGTGCCAAGTGGCAGGCCACCATTGTTCCCCTCATTTCAAAAATCACACATCGCAACAGGGAAGCAGGTTGGCATTACAGAATCAGCCACCGATAGGTACCGAGTTGCAATGCAATCACACATCACATATCACACGGCACTACAGAATCGGCCCGTCAGGTTTGGGTTGCGATGTGATATCACAATCACAAATTGCAATGATTCAAAGTCCCACATATACAAGATCTTGGTACTCTCTTAAATGTGAAATGTGATGGGTTCCTCATATGCGATGCGACTACAGGCTGCAATTTAATGTTCCGTCAAGTCCGTTGTATCGCAATCACAATCGCACATCACCTGCCTTGTTCACAGACCATAAGCTTGCAGGACTCCATCAATTGTGACTTGTGATGGAAAATTAGCACCAAAAGATTATGGCCCACCTCGTGGTGAAATTCTCACTTGGTTAGTGGATTTTGGAGAGAAATTGTGGGTTCATGTCAAATGTGGAGCAATTTGTGGAACAAATACTGGGAAAACTGGGAGAAGCCATAACTTCTTCAGTTTTCCACCAAATTGGATGAAAAAAGAGGCTAGATGAGCATTTTTTTATCATTCTATACTCATTGGAGTAGGTTTCAGAAGCATTTGAGCATTGTAAACACATATTTTTACACTTTTGAGCATAATATAGAGGCCTAAGCCATTGGAAGCTGGACCAAGGAGATGTAGCTTAGGAGGGGTGAACTACTTTATCATGTGCTTGTTGTAATGTGTTTTTGATGATGTTCACTACATGTTTATGTTGTTGTTCAGTTTTTGATTTATGTTAAATTTCTCATACAATTAACATAAAAAAAGTTCATTTCACTTGCTAAAAATCATGAATCCTTAAGCATAATGAAAGAATTTTGTTTATAATATGAGGAAGATCTTAGCGTTGCAAACTAATATTCTAAATCAGATTAGGTAGAGACCAATCTGGTGATGGTTTTGTGATGTCCGACCGTGAGGTGGAATCACTGTTTGATGGGTTGAGGTGGTTTGGCCTCTGGAAGCCCTAGATGGTTTTGATTGATGTGTTTTATGAGATCCCACATTCATGCTTGGAATATGGCACGGGGTTGACTGGTTGAAGAGTGATTTGGCTTAGCCATGTCTACAGTCGAGTGGAACATGGTAATCCCATACCTATTGGATTTTGCATCATTAATATGAGGTTATTTCTCCTTGTTATCTCATGAGTATTATACTAGTTTATATGTGGATTATATGGTTGTTGTTTCCTGGGTACTTATGTTGGTATTATGTTGGTTATGAGTATTATGATGGTAGTTATGTAAGGCTCCCATCATGTTTTTACTTGTAATTGAATGGAAAATATATCGATGGCCTAATGCATGAAACTGCAGCTAATGTGTTGAGGTGTCAATGCTTCTTAGTGACTCACAGATGAGTATGAGTCCCTATGTTTAGATATGTTGTTTACACCTGTAGATTACATATTCGTGATATGTTTGACGAAATTCCTACCATGTCTAGGAGCGGTATGGTCAAGGGTTTGTTAAAGTAATTGAAATTGTATCATCATTTCATTTTTATCTTTTTGTTCTGAAGGTTTCATTGAATTATGGGCACTGACCTGGGATCTGAACCTAAAAAAGTGGCTCAAATCTCGGGGATGCTGGCACAACATTGAGAAAATAGTCCCTAAATGCTAGCATGTCATGTCATGAGAGCATCCAAAGACTCCTGGAAATTTTTATGCCCATATCATGAGAGCATCTGGGGGTTAAGTGGTCTAAAATATCAGTGGGACATAGAGTTTGGTTAGCAGAAAGGTTGAGATGGTTCCTAGGGGACCTATTGCTAATGTTGAAGGATTGCGTGGTGTTTTTTCAGTAGTTCCACTTCCTTAACATCACTTAGGAGGTCGAATCATATCATAGTAACTTCTCGTCACATGTTTACTTTGGTTGGTCGGTTACTTGGGTAGACATGGGAGGAGGGCGTTACAAAGGACTGGATACATAAATTATGTAGATGACTCCCTACCCCATAACTATTGATGTTTTAAGTCATATGGTGATGACAATGTTAAATACATAGAGGGTGTATCACATACTAACAACCCTCATATGCATTTCTAACTAGGTGGTTCTCGAAGATTACAAATCAATCCATATGATTTCATTAGGTGTACTTTATAGCCTAAGTGAATTTCAATTTATTTTTGGTGTGAATGTATTTTATATTGCCATATGGATATTTAGAGTGTGCTTTATTTCCATTACAAATGTTGATCACCTAGTTTTATTAAGGACACAACCCATTTTTGGCTTCATGTTGTGGGCCTCCCGTTTTTACCACTCACATGGAATGGATTATAACATTGATGCAATGGTTGCGACAAGCCCAAATAAACCCTGCAATTTCAACTCGTACGCTGGTTGTACATATGCTAACTGTAGAAGGGTTTTAACTTGTAGACTCCTATGCTAGTTAGAATAATAAGTTGTAATGAGTGAACAATTATATTTGTATGTACATATATTTATGTCTTATCCACCAGATTGTCAAATGCACAATTCATGATATTGAGCCTATTAGTAATAAGGTGACATGATGAATAAATTATCTTCACGTATATAAATATATGGAAATCGATAATGGTGCTTGCAATGAAAACCTGGGTTTTGTTTACATATTTAAGAAATAGTTAGAGGTACTTTCCATATTCAAGAGCTCCACATGCTAGCACTTAAGGTGATTAGGGAAATTTTCACCCTAATATAAGCTTGAAGTGATAGACCAAGACATTATGTAGGTGTTATACTCAAAGCCTTTAAGGCAACAAACCATCAGAGTAACCTTTAGAAATCAATCTATAAGGAAATTGAGACCAGCATTAAGGATAGGATGTGATACACCTAGTTCAAATCAATATACAAAGAATCTATATTAAGTATAGATGTGCCACTTGGCCTATGAAAATATAGACAATAGCTATACCTATATTGTTCTATGTTACAATCCATATGCATTACTAAAATTGAACTATTAGTTACCATCCCAAGTTCCTAATGCTATAGATACCATATCAAGAATTGATTGTCTATGTACTGGTGGTTAGCATGGTTACACACTCAAGTGATGGATATCTCTCATATAAATATCGACTTATGCATTTGAAATTACACAAAATGTTCAAATTAGTCTTAAGCTATTATCACAGTTTAAAAGAATCCATGAATAAATTGTTTTTTTTTTAAATTGTAAGTAGAATACACATCTAATTTCAGTGGATTAACATGAACATACCTTGCCATGGTCTCTCCATAAATGACTAAAGCTCAATTACCCCAAAAGGAAGGCACCAAGAAAGTGAAAAATGGCAGAATGTAAAGGATGTAAAGATGATATTGAGAATTTAGATGGTGGAATTTTGTCTCGGGATTTTAATTCTTGCCCTAGTATCAGTTGAATAGGCACCAACAAGAAATGGTGACAGAGAATCGTGTGATTCTACCATACACCGAAGACAAAGGACAGTAATTCCATAGAATTAATGAAATATAGCCATTAACTTAAGTTTCTCTCAGAAGTCTAATTTAGCACTTGAAAAGTGAGTAATTGGTCGCTACAAATGTAGTGGTTGTAAGATTGAAGAAAAGATATGAGATACCATCCTTCTGTAGTTATTAATACACTATAAAGGAAGCTTGGACCTGGTTGAGAAAAATTTGTCGATAGCCATGCCTTCAAATATGGTATATACTAAGTCACTCTGGAAAGTTGAAATATTATAGCATGGTATATGTCTCACGGAGTCATCAGGTTTTTTCTTTTGGTTTCTATAGAAATCAAGGAATAGTCATGCCTTCAGGTTGGTTCTGTAGATTTTTTTAGAAAATATGCTAAGTGATCTAGATTTAAACAGGAACACAACAAAATATAGAGATAACCATATACACAAAGATGAAGTGGAAATAATACTTCATTTCATTAATGTAAAATACTGAAATATGCTTACAAACCAGCTAGGGCGATGGTAGCTTATCTATAGGAAGAGATGTGGTGGCTACATGCCTCTGAACTATCTTACAATGAGGCTCAAGGGCCTTTTTATTATTGAACAATAAGAGAAAACCCTAAACAACCAAAACCCTAACTCGAGGAGATGTAACACCAAGACTTTATGGGCCCCGTTAGGGTGAGTTGGACAACCAACTTCTTGAGATCGCGACTTGGTCATATTATCTCTGTTTGACGTGGATGATAGCCTGTTGAAAATATCTCTCTGAATACTACAACAGAAAAGATGATTTTAGAGAAAAAATTTCTAGTTGTAGATTTCCCAAAAAACGTCATTTAGGGCCTCAAAACGGCTCCAAAAGTTTAGGACTTGAAAAACTGCTAAAAATAGTAAAATTGTGCTATAATTAAGGAAACTGAAAGAAGCAATGGCGGGGGTCCAAGTGGAATTGGCGAGTGGCCACCAATATCCACCTGGATCATTCCTCCTCCCTAGGAAGTAATGGTCCCCATTGCGTTGAGTTCCTCCATCTGCTAAACTTGGTCCCTAGTGAGTTGTTCTGCAATCTCGGATGTGTACAGTAATGGTGGGAAGTATGGTCGACAGTGATACACCTTGAACACTTGGTGCAAGTGAAGGAATGGAGGAATGTTTTTCTCCAAAGCATTGTTTCCCATAGCCTTAATACTGGTGTAAGGACCATGTCGGAGTGGTCAAAACTTCCAATGGGCTCTTGTAAGGTGTTCTTTCTGCATATGCAACCAGACTTTGTTGCCCACCTGAAGCTTGTGTGGTACCCCTGTGGGTGAGGAGAAGTTGTTCCTGTGTTCTGTCATGACCATGTCCCTTTGTTGCTACTGCTACGTAGAGGAACCTTTCATGGGGGTCATGGATGTAGCAACGATCTTCCCCTTACTTTGGGAGCGAAGCAAACATAAAATAAATTTCCTAGTCTGTGAGATGAGCTTGTTGCCTTTCTTAGCAGTGATCAAAGAGGTGGCGGTAGGTGGGGCTACCTCCGGTATCCTATATAATGAATTACCCAAAGTAATAATAACAGCACAAGGCCTTGACTCATACACAACATGTCACCTCCACAAGAGGCTAGCCTAATAGTACATCAAAACATCCAGAGGTGTAACCATCACCAATACTCCGTGAAGGGTTGATGCTGTAGGGAAGGCAGCATTGCTGCGAACTTAGATTTCGTCCTTCATGAAGCCACAATATTGTACGGGTCGGGTGTGGTGTAGTCGGTAGGCCCAACCGCTTCATGACCTCTGTTGAAATAAGGTTCTTTTGGCTACCACTGTCGACAATGAATTGCAGCGGCGAACCCTTCACCCACATCTGTGAGTGGAAAAGATGCTCCCCCTCCTCTAGGTCTTTAGGCTCATTCTTCTGGATCTTGGCGGTCGCAACAGTGACGTTGGGCTCCACATCAATGATCTAGTTCCCTTTGCCATTCCCCTTGTTGGGTTCTGACGTAGGGTCAGAACATGCATATGATTTTGAAGCTTTCAAATCGGCCACAAGTGACTGCTTGGTCTGACACTCACTTGTGTTATGAGTGGGACTCTTGTGGAACTCACACCACTTTCCTGTGTCCTTCTTTGACTTCTTGGTGTTTTTCTTTTCTTGCGGCTTCGACGGGTTGTCTTGGGTCACCTTGCCTTGGCTTTGTCCTTTGGTCTTCGGATTTGCAAATCCAAAGTCTCGCTTCTTCTGTTTGAACTTTTGCTCGATTTTGAGAGCATTTCGGTACGTTGTGCCAAGCGAGGATATGTTCAAGAACTCCATCTCTTCCTGGATGTATATATGTAGATAGTTGTGGTATTTGAGTACCAAATGTAACTCAAAGTCCTTGATACCCAACTGTGTGCGAAGGGTATGAAAAATGTTTGTGAACTCTGGCACATCTTGATCCCTTCCCTGTCGCAGTGTGGTCCATTTGATGTATTTGTCCTCATAGCGTTTGATAGGGTAGTACTACTCCTTGACGGCATCCTGGAATGAATCCCAAGTGGGTGCTGTTGAAAATAGTGAACCCGTGTTTTCATCCTTCTGCTCGCAGTAGGTTTCCCACCAGTCCTTGACGTGGGGGGCTGCTTTGAGAAGAGTGAAAACGATCTTTTCCCAGCTCGAAAATTCATGAATAGAAAAATACCCATCTAGCATATTTAACCATTTATCTACCGCATCTACATCTATTTGACCCTCGAAGATGGGGATTTCAAAATTAACTTGTACCTTAAACAGTGTGGCGTTTCCAGAGTAGCTGTTGGAAGTCGATGTGTCGCCTCTGGGTAGCCGCTGAAGGATCTGCACAAAGTTGTCCATCATCGCGTTCCTTTGCCGCTCGAGGGCTTCTTCGAGAAATTTTTGATATGATCTTCCTTTCCTCTCGTCTTCTTCTATCCCATGGAGGTCGCAGGATTGCGAGGCTGGTCCTTGCAATATTTGACCATTCAAGCCCTAACTCTTATATCTCGACCCGTTGGGGATATGCATAGAAAAACAGGGAAAAAGCAGACACCTATACGACTGATCTGGATTTAAATAGGAATGCAACAAAATACAGAGATAACCATATACACATAGAGCAACAAAATATATTATCGTTTCATTATGTAAAATACTGAAATATGCTTAACAAAGAAATTGGAAATAAACAGCTAGGCAATGGTAGCTTATCTCTGAGAAGAGATGTGGCGGCTACATGCCTCTGAACTGTCTTAAATGAGGCTCAAGGGCCTTTTCATTATTGAACAATAAGAGCAAACCCTAAACAACCAAAACCATAACCCAAGGAGATGAACATCAAGAGTTTATGGGCCTCGTTGGGGTGAGTTGGACATCCAACTTCCCGAGGTCACGAATTGGTCATATTATCTCTGTTTGACATGCATGATAGCCCGTTGGAAAGATCTCTCTGAGGACTATGACGAAAAAGACAATTTTAGAAAGAAAATTACTAGCAGTAGATTTACCAAAAAACGTTGTTTAGGGCCTCAAAACGGCTCCAGAAGTTTAGGACCCGAAAAACTACTAAAAATAGTATACTGTGCTATAATTAACGAAACTAAAAGAAGCAATGATGGGGGTCCAAGTGGAATTGGCGGGTGGCCACCAATATCCACCTAGATCACTAAGCCACTTTGGAAATCTGAAACATTAAAGAAGATATTGTATACCTCACCAGATTCTTTTTTGTTTTTTATGGAGAGTAAGGAATAACAAGATTTTGACAAAAAACATGCCACTGTAGAGAAGATTTGGGGAAAGACGTGAACGAGCCAACCTGGATATGGCTAAATATAGATGCAAATAGAAAAGGTGGTCATACATCATTCATAAAATTTTGTCATCCTTTAAATGGGTTTCCCCTTTGATTCCTATTCAAGATAAAGGGGGTTTGGAAATTTTTCTTGCACTCAGACTTGGGACCATCTCCTAGGAATCGATCAAATACAACTTTGACAGAACCTCGAAAGGTAATCCAGGCTCAGTTCGAGTTGGAATGGGTTTTACAATCGACTAATAACACAACCTAGGGATCCTCATGAAATTCCTAAACACCAACACTAATAACCAAGGTGAAGGTGATGCCCTGAGGATGGAAATAACAAAATATCTTGATAAAAGTACCAAAAATATGAATTCTGAAGAGGACTCCAAACTTGTTCAGAACATTTCCGATGAATACATATTTGTCAACCCTAGGACCTGAATAGAAAAATGTATTTCTTGATTCAGGAAAATGATTCTTTTGAGGTGTGGGGCTTCATTTATGTAAGAACATCTGCAAATAAGATAGTTGTCCAATTAGCCAATCAAGTTAACCACCGGGAAACAAATCTTTCACATTCCCCTTCATTCTTAACCAAAGAAAGTTTTCTTTATCTAATGAGCCAAGGGTAGGATGAACCTTTTCCCATCACAATGAGAATCTCATGCAGAAAAGGAAGGATGATGAGAAATCATCTCCCATTTATGAAGAGGAAATGGTAGAGTCATCTACTAGTTTATCCTAGTGGATTACTATGTAATACAACTTAAATTCAATTATCCTAGAGAAATCAACATCCTCCCACCAACTCCAAATTCCATCTAGTTAATGACATAAGTTTCAGTGTAGAAAAGAGCATGCAAAATTCTATCATAAACTAGGCTGGCTTTTTACAATTTGAGACTCACAAATGCTAGAAGGCAACTGCGTCTGCTCAAAAGCCAGGTTATGAGTACTTATATGCATGTTATCTTATTATGCTCCCTACATCTGGGTCATATTTTCATAATGTTGCTTTACAGTTTGTACAATATTATGCATATGATTTAAGTAACATAGTCTTTGGATGGCTCTATAGTATCAATAGTCTGAGGCTCTGAACCATTTCACTATCTTGAAAAATAAAGGCAATCCTAAAGTAGGCTCATGCATTTTATCATGGTTCCAGGATGTATAATCTGTAATTGTGTGGATGTATCTTACTTCTCTTACTTTGGGAATAAAGCTCTAGATACAATAAACACAATTTTCAATAAATAAAAAAATGAATTATACTCTGTAAGGTTGTAACATGTTTGTTGGAAGCTAACAATCGTGTGCATTAAATTCATTGCTTCCTCGCTCTACAACCACTAATTGAGGATCAAATAGGATGGTTTAATATTGGAATTTCCAGTTGTTCGTTTTTTATCAATCCTAATTTATGACTTCCAATAATAGACCTTTTGTTGGTTAAAAATTACTAAATTATAAGTTAATGCCATTTGCAATGCTTTCATAATTTTGAATATATATATACATTGTTGGCAACTATATTGTCTCAAACAATGATTACTAAAAGGATATCTAAAAGGTATCTTGGTAAAATATTAACATCCATAGAAGGAATGTAGATACAAGATAGATAACAATAATTGGCCATTAACAAGCGAACCATATAAATTTCATATTGTTATCCTCCATTCTTATTGTAAGCTTTAGAACATTGATGCAGGAGCATCCGAGCACCCTTAATCAAAATTGAAATTTTGAGCTATGAAAAGGGAAACGTGGATAATCATTATAAACCAGGGAAAATTCAGTTCAAACAGAGCTAAATTGATGGAATTGATAAGTCTTTAGAAGACTTGATTAAATGTAATTATCAGCGATGTATGTGTATAGAGAGATTTAGGGGATTTGATTGAGCGATTTTTAGGAGGAAATCGTGGATCTTTAATGATCCACGCTTTTGTAATTTCCTTTATAAGAGAGTCTATGTTGTGTGAAAGGGAGGAGAGATTGGACACAATGTAGTCACAAGGGTAATTTGTGACTAAGGTCGAGAGTCCTTAGCCTGTAATTGAATTATGTATATAAGTGAAATATACATGTTATTATACATATGCGTGTTAATTGAATTGATTGTTTGTTTGTGTCTTTATATATGTTCTTTCCTGTAAAGTTTCTAAATATGTGTGAATGAGTGTAAAGGACTAAGTTCCTATGAACTTCACCTTAAACAGTGTAGGGCAGAGTTAAATGTGTGTAACGCGAAATTCCACCAATAAGTGAATAAGAGATCCACACAGCGGAAATCGTCGGATCGTCTAGATCAACGGATAGTATTGGCAGAATGTGAGAAACCTGACAAATTCATGGAGAAACCCCATAGTAGATCTAGATCGTCCAATCGACAAACCAATAGATCTAACAGTCATCGCATGGTAACAAGCATTGAAGTTTAATTCTAAAAGTGGACCCGAGAAATCATCCAAATGAGTTTAAAGTCCAGAGGTGATCGAATCATCTGTTGAAATTTGATCAGACGATAATCGTGTGGGAAAGTGCGTGCAGGTTAACAATTCGGGCGGACCCAATATGTTACCAATGAGGGTTATTTATTTGGGTTTCGATCTTTATAGTTCATTGGATGATTGGTCAGGTTACGTTGTATTCCGTTGTTTGTTGTGATTCTGCAGATTATGGGTTTTGTGTAAAGTCTGCTGATAGAAGGCTTCTGATATATACGTGGGCCAATAGCCCACAGGTCCACACACTAACTTTGTAAAGATGCAAATTTGCTGCGTAAAAGGGGCTAAGTTGTCATCATTTTTGGTATCAGAGCAGAAGAAGATTCTGAGTTCAAAAAAGGCACATTTATGTTGAAGATTGGTGAGTTTATGGTCTTATATTATCGTACAGATAGCGGCAGAAGAAGTGAGAAGATTTGCAGCAGCCTAGAGCATGGAGTGCTCATATGGTTCCAAAGAAGAGAGAACCAGAGAGATGCCAAAATACTAAGCTCAGAGGAGAGAAGCTTGGTGAGGTATCGTGTAGCAAGGAGGGGACTTGTTACTGCAGAGGTTTTGTTGCAGCTCACAGAAAGATCATAAAGGCAATTCCACAAAGGATGTGGATAGAATTGCTAAGGGATGGAGAATCATATGAACAGGAGGTCATAAATTGTTTTACCTCAGGAGTCTAATGCAGGAGCATCTAAGCACCCTTAATCAAAATTGAAATTTTGAGCTGTGAAAAGGGAAACATGGACAATCATTGTAAACTGGGGCAAATTCTGTTCAAACGGAGCTAAATTGATGGAATTGATAAGTCTTCAGAAGACTTTATTAAATGTAATTATTTTCCATGTATGCGTATAGAGAGATTTAGGGGATTTGATTGAGTGATTTGTAGGAGGAAATCATGGATCTTAGATGATCCATGCTTTTGTAATTTCCTTTATAAGAGAGTCTGTGTTGTGTGAAAGGGAGGAGAGATTGGACACAATGTAGTCGCAGGGGTAATTTGTGACTAAGGCCGAGAGGCCTTAGCCTGTAATTGAATTATGTACATAAGTGAAATATACGTGTTATTATACATCTGCATGTTAACTAAGTTGATTGTGTGTTTGTGTCTTTATATATACGTTCTTTCCTGTAAAGTTGCTAAATATGTGTGAACAAGTGTAAAGGATGAAGTTCCTATGAATTTCACCTTAAACAGCATAGGGCAGAATTAAATGTGCGTAACGTGAAATTCCACCAATAAGCGAATAAGAGATTTGCACAACGAAAACCATCAAATCATCTAGATCGATGGATAGTATTGGCAGAATGTGACAAACCTAACAAATTCATGGAGAAACCCTGGAGTAGATCTGGATCGTCCAATCAACAAACCATCAGATCTAACGGTCATCGCATGGTAACAAGCGCTAAAGTTTAATTCTAAAAGCGGACCCGAGAAATCATCCAAATGAGTTTAAAGTCTGAAGGTGATCGGACCGTCTGTTGAAATTTGATCAGATGGTAATCGCACGGGAAAGTGCGCACATGTTAACATTTCGAGTGGACCTGATATGTTTTTTTTTTTTTGCATGTGGTTCACGAGCACCCTGGTCGGTGAGTGATCGCTACATCCACGGAAAAATTTGGGCGATAGCTAGGCTAAATCGCCCCTCAGCCTACTACAAGACCTGACCCCAAGGGATTCGACCTGATATGTTATCAATGTGGGTTAAATTTATTTGGGTTCTGATCTTCACCATTTGTTGGGTGATTGGTTAGGTTACATTGTATTCCGTTGTTTGTTGTGATTTCGCGGATGATGGGTTTTGTGTAAAGTTTGTTGATTGAAGGCTTCTGATATATACGTGGGCCCATAACCCACAGGTCCACGCGCTAACTTTGTAAATATGCAACTTTGTTGCATAAAAGCGGCTGAGCTATCATCAAACATTCATTTCACCCTCATCATCCATCAAAACAAATTCAACCCTTTATTATCTTTGAGACAAATATGGAATAAACTATATGTCTATAACATGACCTTGGTCTCTTTTATTTGAACAACAGCATACCAAACATGATCTAGTAATACATTTTACAAGTTATACAACTGCATATAATTTTCAAACCAAAATTTAGATGATTTTCTCCAAAGAAGAAAAATTGAAAACAATAAAACAACTAATGCTCAATGAAAGAGAACCATGCACAGGGCATCTCAATTTTATTAATCTTTCTAACATAAATTTTATAAGAAAAAGCACTACTTAAACAATCATGAAAATGAACTGAAAATATTCAAAGAACACAAACTAGCCACTAATCAACAACTTTTTGTTCTCCACATATAACAAGAGGTGATATACCCTATTGTATATACTACAAGAATATGATATCAAAATACTCACACCAATAATCTAAGTTTAGAAAGTATTTAGTAACTTCAACTTAGACTAGTTTTTTCTTATGTTATAGCACGATGATAGCAACACTAACAATAGAAACTATTACATTATACATGACAAAATAACCAATGGGTTTCTTATAGTAGTAACAACGCTAATTGCTTAGTAGAGGATAGAAATTCAAATTCCAAGGAGTTATTCCACCATAAGAGATAACAAAGGCACTTCACATGTTTTTTCTAAGGCATAAAATTGTTAATCAAATATGACATTTCTAGAGAGTTTGTATTCTCAACAAGGGAACCTTTAATGATTAAGACCTCAAAATAACAATCACTAAAGGAAATATAAAGGTGTAACTAAATTGTGCTCTTTACATGCCAAACGTCATGCTTGAGAACTACAATTTGGGAGTCATATGGATGTGACAACCACATCTCTTACCTTACAACCTCTATGCTAGCATTGTTTTTTGCTAACAACTGCATAGCAACTATTTCTCCAGTAGACCTAATCAGCCTTCCGATTACAATATGTGAGTCTCCTAAGCTGGCAACGTAAAGTTTCTTCTCATACACAAGACGAAGTAAAAAGAAAGAACCAATTGTTGCAAGTTGTGGTTTTGTGGGCCAAGTATTTGTCACAAGGGACATAAATCTCTCCTTAGCAGACATTCCCCACTGCTCTAATGCAAAGTATGTGAAAACAGAGTGGCTCCTTAGTTGGAAATCCTACAATGAATTTTATATATGAGACACTGCAGTACTTAAAATTTCATGCTTCCAATTAGCAGAAAATCCTAACAAACAATTTCATCCAAACACAACAACATATAATAGAAACCTTAGGAGTTACCCCCTGCAATGGTAGATGTATGAACTTGAGCCAAAAAAAAAATTTAGCAAGTAAATGAGTGCCAAATATGAACTACCATGTTTGTAATGATTGCATGATGTCAATTACTTTCTCTAATGTGGGCAAAGATAGATAAAATAGGGGACCCCAATAATCAAATCTCTAGGTTTGATTGTGTTATGGTCCTAAATATAATAGTCCATGTATGGTTATTTAGTCATTTATTCCATAGGGATATTGTAAAGTATTTTTCATCTTTAGTTTGTATAGCCTATTAAAAAGAAAAAATAGAAAAGAAAGAAAAAATTAAAATTAATATTAAAGGGGGAAAGAAAAATAAATAAATAAAAAGTAATAAAACCCTAAAGGACGCGCTAGTTCAAATCTCGCCGATTGAAATTGTTAATAAAGTTTGTTTTAAAAAGCTTGAAATAAATTTGATTCGATGTCTTGTCATTTTATATAAAACAATTGCACTTTCTGAATGTTGCAATCCTCCCCCCCAGATCAATGGCAGGGGATGATGTTCGGACCCCCACCCCCCACCCCCCGATATTTTGATATTTAACAGAAGGGGGGCTCGAAATGTGGTTTCCAAATAAACCACTCAAGCTATTTTCATCTCTGAACTGTTTTCAAGGGGTCCCCTCCCGATACCATTTACCACTCCCCCCTGAAAACCACCATCTGTCACCCTTCCACCCGTTCATTCCTGTGTTATCTGCCCATGCCATTTTTCTCTCATCCATTTGTCCATGTCACCTACCCTCCATGTCATATGGCATTACCATTCAAATCACCCACCAACAGTCATGTAAATGTTAGATAATAAATTTATCCCACCAACGTACGAATTTCCCATTAATAGCACGCTCCAAAAAAAGTGACAATCTCATTAAACACCCTCAAACTCCGTTATAAAAATATCACCTCAACCTGCAAATTTCCCTTTCAACGATATTTTAATTTACGTAAGTTTAGCTTGAAGCATCTTTGAAGCCTACCAATGTCCTCTGCAAACCAATCTCCTTCTGCAAATCTCAGTTAACTACAACCCAGTAACTCTATTTCCACAGTTTTACCATTGAAATTAAGATGTCTTCACATAAAGGGAAAGGAAAGATGCCTGATGAGAATCCTATGGTACCCCTTGTCCATGATTTATATTGGACCCCTTTCATTGATACCCAATACAAAATAGCATAAACACAATGTGAGTTTGATCTATATGAGCTCCATAATTGGGTAAAACATAAGTATTTAGACCAGGGCGATGATTTAAATGTCTAGAAATCACTTCTACCTCAATTTACCTTTCCTTAAACTCATATTTTCCCAGAATTCGCTACCTGGTGTCATCTCACATACCTCCCCAGCTAGAAAGTAGTAATCTCATAAAACAATGAAGTCTTGTTTTCCATTTCCCCATAAAACATTTTTCACTAATGCCTCATAAATTCTCAGGCCTCTCAACACCCATCTTCCACTAATGCACTCATGGAAATATATAAAAATCTTACCTTCCCCTAGCGAACCCATATTTTCGAATGTTTTCTACCTGAGAATTATGAATTGTTTAGAAAAAATCCCCCATGCTTTACTTCTACTTTCTGAGAGATGTCAAGACAAGTCTTTTGCATGGTTACTTATTTATTAGGTTATCATAAAAACTAGTGGGTAGATGAGGTAGTGTTAGGGTTTTTGTCAGTATTTTCAATTGGTCATAAACCTTCAATTCTTCTCAATTGCAGTGAGTTCTTATCAAATGTTATACATGAGTATTTTCTCAAGTTTAAAGTTGAAGGTGTGTTCAAACACCAATCAGTTTTAGTATATCTGATGCTATTTTACCAGGAATAGAGGTTCATGTTCCAATTACAGAAGATGGATGATCAGGGAAGTCCATTATCATTCATTCACTGGAATTATTTAGTCAGAAGAAACTAAGAGGATTATTCATTCACCTATTTTGTGGATAAGTTTCTATATAGATCCGTGTGCCTACTCAGCAATGATGTTATACCAAGGATTTCACCAAAAATCAAGAAGGTTTTGCATCTTTCAAAGAAGTCAAAAGTTTGATACTGGTATTTATACCATAATTATAAAGAAATTAGAATCTATGGGTGTGAGATTCCTCCCTATAGATTGCCAGTGTTTGTGCCAGTGAGAGTGTTAAATATGGATGAATTTCACTTTGTATCACATAAAAAGAAGGCATAATTTAAATTGAAGGAAAATGTTGGGTCTTATATTGTAAATACCAAATAAGTAGAAAAGGAAGTGGGGGAAATATTAAAGTAGATAAAATTTAAAACAAACTTCACATGGTCTTATGATCCTTTAGGGATAATTTCAAAGTTGAGAGTTCAGTAGAAGAGCACTCCATAGGCACATACACCTAGGCCAGAGATAGAGCAGTATGCTAATCAAGAGTAGTGGACAGAGAACACATTACATGAGACTGAAGAGAAAATAGTTAGTTAATCATCTCTGCAAACTCCTATTCCAAAAGACAAAAAAATGAAGAGGTCAATTTAAAGTATGTCCCCTACAGATTCAAAAGCTCAAACTGTAGATTTCCGTGTTTTCAAGAGGAGGAAGAAAGATCCAAATACCACTACTAAGACTGATCCTCAAATAATAAATATTCAAAAAGAATCCTCAAAAGAAAAGGATTAACAGAATAAAAGTACAATGGTTTTGCAGGTGCTCCTACCACTTCTTTCCCATATGTAGAGGAGACAATTGAGTCTCCTATCTCTTCTACATCTTAGATTCCATCACAACAGAGTATTTTTGCAAGATACAGGGAGATCAAGGTGAAGAATGAAGCTTTGATGGCTTAAACATATTCATAGTTTTGGAAGCAAACTGCACCACCCAACACATATTTCTATTTGCATTTGACACATAAGAGGGGCAGTTCCAAATGGCCTTTTGGAACCTACAGTGCCAGCCCCAAGAAGTGCAGAAGATTACAAGGCTTCAATATTTTTTGATGATACCAAAAAGATTCATGCAATCGATCAAATCGATTTGCATAAGCAAGCAGGTGATATGATTTACTGAACACTTACCAGTTCATCCATGGCTTCCTCCAAGTTGCAAACATATCTAAATAATATGCACTTACAGTTGAAGGTAAAAAGAATGTATTCTCTAGCCAAAGACACCATAATTAAAACTTTACAAGATTTAATTATCAAACTGGGATATGATCATAATGATGTCAAGGAAGCCAATGATATAATTAAGAACAAAAATTCATAATCAAGCCCTCAGAAAACATCTTAAGATTCCAATGATGTAGCACCCTCAAGCCAAAGAAGTAACTAGTCTGGAAATGGAAAAAGAAAAATTGTTCAAAATAATAGTTGAATAGAATGTTCAAATCCAGAAGATGGAACAGGACATGGAAGCACTGTTGAAGGAGAAGGAACAATTGGAAACAGCAGGTACATTAACACAATAGGAAGCACGACAAATAGCACAAGCATCAACTTCAAATTCTTCTAAGAAGCTAGCTCAAGCTTTAGGAGAATTATCATTAACAAATAAGGAAAAGGAGAAGTTAACATCAACACTCACAAACATGGAGGAAAGAAAGATAAAAATAGATAATGCATACCTTGTATGATGATATCTTCCGGAATCATTGCATTCATGTTTTTTGGAATCGACGTTTCAAACCAGCCACTGTGGTTCATCATTAGGATCAGATGAGTGAATAAGTCAGAACCTCGTGGGATCAATAAATAGAGGAGAGGTTTGGGAAGTGAATGATCTTGATGATGAATTCACTTCCCAACCCTCTCCTCTATTTATTGATCCCGTGAGGTTTTGACTTATTCACTCATCTGATCCTGATGATGAACCACAGTGGTTGGTTCGAAACATCGATTCCAAAAAACATGAATGTGATGACTCTGAAAGATATCACCATACAAAATATAGATCGCAGAAGCCTCAAATCTATAATGCATACCTTGCAAAGGTAGAAAATAATTTTAAATTAATTTAGTAAATTCAAAAATATGAAGATCAGTCCCTTACAACTCAAATGTTAGAAGACTCCAAGTGCAACATTTGGTACAATATTAATGTAAATATTACATAATTATGGCCATCTATTTAGATCATTTTTGAACAAGAAGAGTTGGTGTAGAATGTTAAGGCAGTAATTGAGCAGACAAAAGTTGAAATTGAGCACAAACCAACAGAAGCACATGGGATTATAAAATGTTGAATTCCAAAACTAAAGATGAGGTTGAAGAGCTCATCATTCATGATAGAATAGACACAATGATGGAAGTAAAAAGAGTGTTGACAAAGAAAAATAATATGGTGCAATTAGAATATAAGTGCAAATAATTGGAGTTACAGGTAAAAATATTCAACAAAAAATTTAATGTATTACAGGAGAAAGAGTTCCCAGCCTTGAAAGCATCTAATGGAAAATTGATTCCATTAGAAAAATATCAAGATCAATTATGTAATATTGTTGCATATGCATATAAATTTTCTAAAGTCAGAGGAACTATAAGTGGGTAAGATTTCATGGAAGGCCTACAACATGATCTCTTTATTCAGCATGAAATCCATCATCTATCTCTTTAAAAGCCAACTTTTCAGACATACACATAAGTAGATGAGAGATTCATGGGCATGGTAAATTTTCCCATTCCAATGAAGAGAGAATATGGGATAAGTTACTAGAGCTAGTTGAGTAAAGATAAATGGAAATCCTATAGTTTTAGGGAGCAGGAAAATAGAAAAAGCACTAAAGTAGCTACAGTCACCAATAGTTCCCCTCAAAGTCTAGACAGAAAATCAGAAATATCCTATTACTTAGTTCTATTTTGGAAATATCTACATGTTTTTAGTAGAAATTATTTTATAATAAATTTTATTTGAAGTCTGAATTAATTTGAGACAAAGTCTATAAATAGTTTGTAAAAAGACTCAATAAGGATTGGATTATGCAAGAAGAAATTTTTTTTTTGCGATTGTAAGCAATCAAATATATTTTTGAAGTAACCAATTCAGTAATATAGAGGCAGTTTGATCTCAGGATTCTTGTGTCAAGAAAATGGTGATGTTTCCCTCTTTGTAAATTTGTTTCCTTTCAAGTTTCACATGATTGTTTTCCTTCTTAAATTGTTTACAAGAAGATTAAGAGCTGAATTTACTTTTAGTAATCTACTTTGGCTTGTTAAACAATATCAATGTTTTCTTTCTGATATTAAGTATAGAATTCATCTGTGTATTCTCTATATTTAATTAAACTTAATCACATTCATCTCATTCACACCACAACAACTCTATGAGATCCAGGAGTCTTCCGACCTCTCCCTGTTTCCTGCTCCTCTCTTTACTTTAATTGATTATTGAAGGCCTTATGATTCCATGCCCAATGGACTTCTCTTCCATTTTGCAACCAAGACTTTAAAATATATATCTTTTCCTTTCATACCTAGCCTAGAATTTAAACGCTAAGATTGAAAATCATACAGAGAGATCCCTCTCTGACGCTGGAAGGGCTAGATCCCAGCTTTGAACGTGGTTTGTGGTTAACTTTGTAATTTTCCTCCTCAACCTGGGAAAAATACGAAGTGATAATAGATTTAATTCCCACCTACCTCGCAACACTTAAGGAGCGAATAATACAACATTCAGCAGGGCACTATAGTTGTCATGGGTAGGGCATTGCAATTCACATGATTTCACTGCTTATGGGTGTCATTTTTATAGAGTAGACGAGGTGATTCACATCATTTCACTACTCATGGAGGTCAATGATAAACACATTGGTTCCACATACCTGGAGAACACCCAACAAACCTGCCTGGACAAGGAATTCTCTAAAGACTAATTTCGTGGTAGATAGAATTACAAAAATAGTTAGGCTTGAATCCCCTTCATTGAAATAGGTAACTCTAACAATAGAGATATATTTTAAAAAAAATTGTGGATATAGTTAAGACACCAACTAAAGGTTCTGCAATATTAAAAAAAAAAAAAAAAAAACAAAAACAAAAACAAACAAACAAACAAACAAACAAACAAACAAGCAAATAAACAAACAAACTTGCTATATCTCTTGATTGAGTGATGCTTTTAGTAATGTATCATGTGACAAATGTAGCTCATTGTAATTTCCTCCATGAATGAGCCCTTATTTCAAAACATATCAAACCCTGCTCACCATATAGCCTTATAGTTCATTGTGCAAATGTTTTCAGCAAACATATCATGTGTTTTGTTCCATTATGATTCTCTTTGGTTCATTTATCATACATGTTGGAATTCAATCCAACGCTTACCATCTTTGCATTAAAAAGACTACAAGAGAAGTTTATCAACATGATCGTTACACAGTTTAATATTTTTTTTGTTTTTAATTAATGTCAAAAATGAAGAAATGGAGAAAAGATTACAGCAGAGCTTATTTTCAAATCTTAGCCTATGTGCAGATATAAAAGGAAGAAAAGTACGAAACATTCCACATACCTGGTACTAATCATTCAGCATCTGGAGATTATATTGCTGATCAGAATGAAGTTCCTGAAAAAGTGATGTATTATGTAGAAAAATAATCAATGATGCAGTCATTTCTTCCAAAGACTTCATCCTTGCAACTACATCAAGAATCAACACAAAGGTGTGTCATTTCTGCAAAATATGAAAAAGTAAGCAATGAATGTGAGTGAGAACCATATTAGCAACATTAAGATACTCATTAAATTTAATGGAAATAAAGTATAACCCAAAAACACTACAGGTTGAGTAAAGAAATAAACATTATAATGATGAAAAAAGGAAGTGGTAGATAACATCTCAAAATATCAATTTAAAAATAGGCAGTAATTGTAATTGCTTCATGACACTCAACCTATCAATTTTCATCAAGTGAGAATTTGTAGTCTCACTTGGCATGTTAGCTGGGTGGGAGTAAAATTGGCCATTTTGAGGCCCATTGCTCTTTAATTTTTTAATTAGTTCACCCATGGAGGTTGTCCATGTGTTCTCTTCCCTCCCTATCTTTTAGCCCTATTGTAAGAGAGAAATATCCATTACAGGAAAAAAAGGAAGAAGAGAGAAGTGTACCCAATATTGGGCATGTAACTATTCTTTTATATCGATTCAGCACCCACCAATGCCATTTCCCTATTAAGTTCATGTATTATTTAAACATTGATGCCTACATTGAAAATTGCAGATAGATGTTTGAAATCATTGTTTGTCTTAGAGGCAACAACATTAGTCTTTCTATCAAGACAATGATTTCTGCAATTTTATGGCATTGAGAAATGGTCTAGCAAGGCTATGATAAAACTTTCCCTTTTACATGACTTGTTTTCATCATTCTAGAATCATTTTTACAAAATCCCCACAGCGATGCAGAATCTAGAATATAAAAATGATGAGGAGAAGAAGAATAATGATGATGAAGTCTAGAACTTTGATTGATTTGATGATGTTGGAATTCTCTGAGTTGTAATTTGACCATGGAATCTCTTACAAGTCTTCAAGTGAAACTTGAGTGGTTAACACATCTTAAAGAAGAGTTGAATTGGTTGAAGTTCATGGAAAACATATAGGATTATAGGTCATTTGATAATAGTTAAAATACTTGGTAAAGGTCTTTTTAGTATCAACTTCTGCATAGAGTTGATATTGTTTCTTGATTGCAAACAGTGCTAAATATATTTAAAGCTTCAATTGAGAGTGATGAAGGCTTTTTTATGCTGAGATATCCATCTAAGAATGGACCAAAAAGTGTTTCCCAAGCTTCTAGATGATAAACACAATCTTCCTTTTTAGAGGGTCTAAAGTTATCCATTATACCCATAAAGGCTACTTGTTTTATAACCTTTACAACAAGCAATAGAGAATCATTCTAACTTTTCATATTGAAAATTATCGACCAAATGAGAATCATTTGCCTGCAATTTTAAGGAAATGATATACCTTAAGGCTATAAGGTTGAGGAAACATTATAAAAGAGTGCAGTCCAACTTAATATTTTTTTTCCAAGGGAGGATTTATATTTTTTGTATTTCAAATTTCAAGTAGAAAATTCAGTACATTAATAATCGTCTCTAGCACATATTCAAAAAGCTTATCAAACCTTCCTATAATAAAGCTACTAAGGCATCACTACCTACTTCACAAGACATCCATAAAGAAACACTCCATCATATTTGTTTACCTTATGATGGTTATAGGGCCAAAGAGTGATTTTGTCTCATTCCAGATTGCTCTAGTGAAAGGACTGCAAACCAAAAGGTTGTTGATGGTCTTTTCTGTAGACTTTCACAAAACACATCTGCCTGAGCCCTGCCAGGTTCTTTGTTACAATGTGTCCCAAGTTAATATTTTTTTTCCTTGGGTCTAATCAGTGGAACAATTTTTCTTTGAGTTGTGATTTGATTTTCCATACGAGTTTCAACCACCAGTTGGTTCCCCTTGCACTTCTTTAGTAAACATTGCTCATCTCTAGTTTTGTACCTGGATTTTTGGACAAGATTTTGTTTCCTCATCTATGATTCTATTGAACTTAGATTGTACTCTTCTAACATAGTCATTCCAGCTATCCTTTGAATCAGCTTCCAAGGCTAATAATGATCTTACTTCTTTTTCCAACACTGTTTACAAATGGTGGTTGTTGGGATTTGCAACATTTGCAAGAGGGAAAACACCATTGTTCTAAAGAAATTTAGTAGTTGGATTAGGCATCCTATGGATTCCTTTAGACCTTACTCGAGATTCCTCACCTATCTTAATCTTCTCGTCAATTTCTATTCGTTACGTAAATTTAATTACCTAGAAGAGAGAAAGATGAAGAAGAGCATTTAACATGACAATTGAAATAGGGTTAACTGGGAGACTAATCCATATCTCAAATGATAGAGGATCCATACGACCATAACCTTTTATTACTCTCTACAAACTCTTGGTAGTTAGGGATTTCCCAAAAGAATGTATATTAACCCCCAACCTCCATCTTCATTTGATTTGGAAATTCCTTTCCACTTTATGAAAGGGAACTGTTGGGTCTAAAATGCGGATGCAAATTAGAGTTTAATTTAATGTCAACCCGGGAAGGTAAACTTAGAAGTGCTTATCTAAAATATATAGATCTAGAAAGATTCCTAATTTTTCCAAGATCTTAAAGTCCCCTTACAAGAACATATTCATTAAGATCTCTTTCAATAACTAAATCAAACTAGATCTAACAATTGTTTGAGATCTATGATTCTCTTACAAGAACATATTCTACAAGATCTCTTCCAACATTAGAACATCTAATAAGAAATTAAAAGTTGAAATGAAATAAACCTAGATCTAATAATTATATGATATCTTATGGTTCTCTTACAAGAACACTTTCAAATAAGATTCTTCCAATATTAGAACATTTAAAAAAACTTGAAAGATGAAATCAAACAAAAACATAAAATAAATTATACCTAAAATAAGCAAATAAGCATGCAAGTGAGACCATGGGGGCCCTCCATAACTCCACAAGAACACCACTTCAATGGAGACTCAAATGTAGAAGCAAAATTGAAGTATGATCCTTTATTTCAAAATCTCCATTACAAACCAACTCTAAGATTACAAATGGAACTATAAGATTACAAATGAAGATTCTCAGATTACAAATGGAGGAGATTGTACTCCTATCTGTACAATGGGATGAGTAACAAACTCATAATGATCATCCACTAATATCTCTTTAGTTCCATAAATCTCTCAACCATCTAGACACATAACCCCCTTTGTCCTTGATTTTCTCCATGAGATCATGATCTTCTCCATGAGGCTTATCTTATCAAATCCCTTTGTCCTTGATTTTCTCCATGAGACTTATCTTATCAAATTTCTTTGTCTTTGATTTTCTCCATGAGACTTATCTTATCAAATTCGGATTTGATCATTGAAGGCCACATAAAGGTGTCTTGGAAGCTTCCTTGGAACCTACACATGTCACAAAAACAATCCACTTTCTGTATATGAAGTAAAATATATTATTTTCTAATATTTAATCAAGAATTTCTCCTAAAAATGCTTAAAAATAAATAATATATGGAAAATATAAATGAGACCCATTAATGGTGAATAATAGGGAAAATGGAGTGACAAGGTGGTGAATAGTGAGTGATATAATGGAAGCATAGGTGAAAAATGTATGGTAATTTGTGATATTTGCATGACATTTTGAAGCCCAAACAGGAACCACCCTTTTTCTTTGTTGTACGAGAATAGCAATTTAAGCCATTCAAAAAGCCTAAATTTATAAACGTGTAATTTAAGCCATTCTTTCAAGCATGCCTTTTGGGAATGTGTGCCAAAGTATGCCAACAAGTAGGGATAGTAATTAATATTGATTTCACCACAGTCAACCTGCCCCCTTAGGTCAGTTATTGATAATTAGTGTTATGAATTAGAGTTGAATGCTCCCAACATCTTCCTGGAAAATGTTAACTCTTCTACCACTAAAATTAATCATTAAATCTAATCCTACAAAATATTCTATACTCCAACCATCAGAGCCTATGTTTTGGTTCATTTGGAATGAACACAATACGATTTTAGATATTTTTTTAATACCTCTACCATTAGATTTTAATTGGCTTCATCATTTATGAACATGGTGAAGAAGGAAGTCATTCTAGTTATCTTTGTTATGTGGTTCGTTGGGAGCTCTTGTAAATTTTTTGGAAATGTACAACCCTTGGATCTATCAAGCCTTGATTTTTCTCATTTGGCTTCCATCTTCCTTGTTTATTTCCGTGTTCTTTCGGTTCTTTTCATATGCATGAAAAATTTTAGTATTTGTATCTCCTTCATTTAGCCAAGTTGCCCTGCTTTTCTTTTACCATTAATTTCTTCCCATCCCAACAAGTTCTTCTTTATTTCCTTTGAATTGATAAGTGTGTTTTTATTCATCATTGTAAATACCTCAATAAAATCCTAGTGTAGCAATAAGGACATTTATGTTCCTAGTCAATGTGTCCTGCTGAGAATTCTTGAATTTGTGATTAGCTCAATTTACAGTTTCCATTTTGACTTTTTTGAGATTCTCATAGAATTGACACATGATGGAGCCTTTAGTATCAAAATTGTAAGGTCTCCAATCTTCTGTGATTAGAGATAATCATCTTCTAACCATTCATGATTGAATTTAAGAGAGCCAGGAGGTCTATTTTACCCTTTTCTAGTTGTAGAAGGTTCGAGAGGTGGTTAGAAGCTTTAATTTTGAAATTTTTTGTTTTCAGGCTTCTCTCATTATGTTTTCCTAATCTCAAGACAAATTTCAGCATGAACTTCAAGATGCACTGATTCAGCAATCAAATTCATTTGATTTCATTTGAAGTTGAATAGATTTAGTTGAATTTTGTGGGGTTCTTCTTAAAAAATAGTTGAAAATATTAAAATAATCATAATGTTTTCTTTCATATCTTGTGTTTCCTTCCAATAATTATATTCTCTTGATTTAGTAAACATTGATTAAAGAATCATTCCTAGATGGAGTGTTTGTTCTTATATGAACTCTATAGGTTTATGACTGAAATATCTTTACCTATTTCTAAGGAATTTATATATGCATCAAGTTCAAAGGAAGCAGTTATATTGAAGGAATGGTTCGAGCCTGGAACATGTCTCCTTGATTTTCCATTTGAATCCAATGACAAGATAGTTTCCACTTTTGATTCATCCCCAGAGTTTCTTGAAATAAAATTAAATCTTTCTTGTAGATATGAATTATCTACCAACCATATTTAATTTGTGGTGTGCCCTGCTCGAATGGCCCTTTTAATTGATTTGTTTATTGTAATATAACCTCTTGATTTTCTTTTGTTTGTGCCTTTTTGATAGGAAGGATTTCCTTATAAAATTATTAGTGCTTCCTATATGTCCAGGATCTAAACATCCACCAAATAACATGGGGGTTCCTTCTTTCTAGAACAAAGAAAATATCTGGTAGGTTGGGTGTGATCCAGGCAGTCCCCGAAAGAGTGTATAGGAGAGTTATCTTTCAATCTAGACTCACGACTCGTATCTAGAACTTCTTAAACCCGTGGTATAATCCCCCCTTGCTTGGGGGAATCGAGTTGAGCTTAGTGGCTTTTGTAGTTTTAGATTCCAAACTAATGAAACAAGTGGGAGATGATAGCCTACCAATTTTGTGATGCATTGCCATGTGGACAATTCTGCCATATTGTTTTCTAGGTTGGATTTTCCATCTTAAACATTGTTGACTTTTTTACATGGAAGTTTTTCTCCTCTAATGTATTGGAGAGGCTCTCCATAATTTATGTAGTTGTCTTTCGAATGTCTACAACTGAGAGGGTTCTCACTTCCATTATGATACAAAATTATGTCAAATAATAACTTAATATGCTTTTTACCTCCCATCATCATTTCTTGATGGAGTTGCTTAATACACAATCTCCCTTTGATTAGGATTTCTTTGATCCACTTTGTGCCATTCAAAATTCCTCTATTTAGTCATACATTTGGCCTTTTGATGCTCCTAAATATAGCACTTGGACCATCAAAATGGAAGTCTTACTTAGCCCGTGATTTGACTAGGGAACATGGATTTGTAATTCTAACATATTCCAAGGTTTTACTATAATTCCATTGGCCTAATTCAGTTTCAACCATTCTCAGAAGATTTTCTCTTGGATCCATATCAACTAGGAGTTTGGCCATCACTTTCAAAGTTTGGGTTTTTTTCCTTATTATCAAATCTAGGATGTCACCTATTGCCACAAGAGTTCAATCATTCCACAGCTAAAGTCACAACGCATATAATTTCACCCATATTGGTTGAATTGATGCTTCCTTAAATTGAGTTTTAAAATATAGTTTCCAATCTTTAATTGAAAACCCCATCACTAATGACCAATTTTGATCTCTTGTGCATCCATATTATGTTGCAAACAAAATCTCACCACCCTTTTGTTAAATTTCCATGAAACTCTACAACTACATAGATGAATAATTGAAAAGTGAAGCTAGTTAACTTTCACTAAGATACATCATCTCTTAACAAATTATAAACAGTGGAATAAAAACATGGAGATAAAAATACATAAAAAGTATTATCACACTTATTTTTTCTCAAGAAACCCAATAGGGAAATCTTGCTTGCTTGATTTGGTATTTTATTGCTTGTTCTGAATAAATTGATTCTATTATAAAGCAATTTGTCTCTCTTGAGAAATTGTGTTGCTTCTCACACAAATCTTAGCTAATACAATTGATCTTTGGCCTCCCTTGATCACATTTTGATCTCGATTCCTGCATACAATTTTTTCCATGTTGAATCCTTAGCTTGCCCTTCTTGGTTGATCCCAACTTCTATTCTCTTGCACACTAGAAGCCCTTATTCCTTGTGCAAATTCCTGCGCACTTGTGGCCTACTAAATCTTTAACACACAAGCACCTCAAATCCACACACAATTAATCTCGTAAATCTTTGCGCTCTTGTGATCTCATGTTCCTTAGTGTTGATTTTTCTAGGGCACCTACTAGAATTAAGTTTTTCTTCACATGATAATTACTTCAATGATTAATAAAACATTAGTTTCACACAGAATTAAAATTAATATCATTTAGGCAGTTATACAGAAGAAAAATATCAACTAATAGACATGAAAGAGAAGTAAAGTAACCATGAAATACAGACAAGAGACACATGGAATTAGGCACACAACCAGGGAAAAAACCACAAGGGAAAAACCCAAAAAAATATCTTCCTTATGAGAGAGAGAGAGAGAGAGAGAGAGAGAGAGTTTCCATATTCATCAGTACATCATAAATAACAAATAGTAGAATAATAGCCAAACCAGTAACCAAAATCATGATCAAGTTCCATATCAAAATCCAAGCTCTTGAAATTTTGTCCCTCCCTATAACTTTGGCCCCACGATCAAACCTATTTCTCCACCTCTGAAGACTAATTAAATAGATGTACCTTCCTTTTAAGTAATGCCCTGTTACCACTCAAATTCTCACTACATTGAAGATTCTAAAGTTACCATAATCACAAAATCCTAGAGGCAACTACTAGGCAAGCCACCTGCTTTGACCTTAGTTGCCTCACCTAGAAGTTTCCTCTATGCTCTTACATTTATGATTTAGAGTCTAGAATTCTAAACATGGTGAGAGTTTGAGCAATAACAAAACTGCACTCTTAACCAAGAATAGTCATGCATGCTCATTATGATTGAACCTTGAACATAGTTTCTTATGAAAGACAAAATAATATGTGTAAACGGATAACACTCTATGTAAGGCACACTTAAATGTAACTAGATAGATAATATTAAGTTTGAAATAAACTACACATATCCACTTTGACCAGTGTGCCCTCTTGGATATGAGAATTCCTTTACCATAAATAATCTCCAACCAATCATCACCCTGCAAGTATGATGACATGTAACACCTATTTGATTTCCAACTTATTGCACATTTAGATTTTTCCATCAATAAATGTAAATTACAGGTTTGTCACGAGAAATTTTGTTCCCACGAGGAGGTTGGACTTGGTACAATTGAATATAGATTCTATAACTTTAATATTAAAGAAAGAAGGTTAGAAGTATATAATTGTATTTATGGGGTTCTTATTTTTCCCAAGTTGTGTCAGTGCCTAAAGAGGCAACCAAGTATGCAACATTGTAGCAAGATTTTTTCCAATAGCCACAAGATGCATAATGTTATAAACACTCATTCATGTGGGAATTTTCAATCAACTAAAACTTTTACTTTTGAGGCTCCTAACCAAAATTCCTATTGGCAAGGGAATTCTTAAGTGTTTATATTCACTCTTCTTGTGCTTTAGTTTCATATATTAATTTTATTTTTTCTTACCACAAAAAATTGTCTCTTTTACTGCTACAATCCTTTTTTGTGTTCTATATTTATTTATTTATTTATTTATTTATTATTATTATTATTATTATTATTTATTTATTATTATTATTATTTTTAACGAAAATGGTTATACTTTGTATTAAAAGAAAGTTAAAGCCTACTAGCTGGTTACATTCAGGTAGCCCAAGAACCAATTGTCCTCAACAGACAGATAAACTAATATCGTAACCCTAATGTTCTGGATCTTCTTAACTCCATTAGACAAGTCGATTTCCCGAATTTACCCAAGCTTGGTGGATACAGATAAACTATTGAAGTAAAAGACAATAGAACATGAGAAACAAAATTAAGGGATTGGATCCCAATCTCCAATCCCGTCTCTTATCTGAATGTCAACAGGAAGGAGGACAACTTTTTTAGCTTCTGCATCCGCTTCCTTATTATTTTTCCGAAGAACCTGGAAAACATTCACCTAAAGAAAGGAGCCAACTAGTTTCCTTATTCTGGCAACCACTCTTGCTAGCCGAAAGTCATGAGGGGACGTGTCCATGAGAATTCGAATCAAGGATTGGGAGTCACCAAGAATAATGGCTTTCTCGATACCAAGATCATGTAAATGCTTTAGGCCCTGCAACAAGGCCATGGCCTTTGCTTGCATGTTGGTACTATGACCCAAACCCCTAGCATACCTTTTCTCTATGCTGCCATCCGCATTCCTAATGACACCTCCAGCCCCAGCAATTCTCGGATTGCCTTTGGCAGCCCCATCAAAAAACAAGGAGGAGCTAGCACACTTTTGGAGCCACATACAGAAATCACCCTTAGCAAGCATGATCTACCAGTCTTTCATAATTTTGTACTGTCTCTCATCATCAGAATACTGGAGACCAAGCTTGCTCCCCCATGCCAGTTCTTGAGGACTTATATTTTTATTCTCCAGCTTCTCGAATTTCTCACCAAGAGAATCCTTGAGCAGGCTATTAGCTTTTGACAAAATAATATTACCCTTTTGTGCTTTCTCTTGAAAAATTCTGTGATTGCGCTCAATCTAGATGTGCTAGAAAATGAATTTCAGATAGGCCAGCCAGGTTGCCATGAACCAATTGTTTTTGGGGAACTTCCTGGGATAGAGGTGAGCCCAATCGGCAAAGAAGCCAGTAATTTAGTTGGGTAGAGTAACAGTGGATACCCATGGGGAAATCGCTTCTGCCCAAATACTTTTGGCAAACCTACATTCTATCAATAAATGAGAGGCATTTTCCTCGTTTTCCAAGCAAAGGGCGCATTTGGAAGGGCCCAGAAAGCCTTTATTCTTAAGCCTGTCATCTATTAGAATGCTATTGTGACACAATAACCAGTTGAAGAAATTGATTTTTGGCACACACTTCTGCCTCCAAAGTCCTCTCCAAGTCGCAGGGCAGTAAGGAACGTGGGGAATTTTTTTGAGTTGTGCATAGCCTTGCGCAATTGTATAAGAACTAGTTTGAGAGCCCCAGCCTCTCTTATCTTGTTTTCTGATGTTAATCGGGCTCATTCCTTGCAGCTTAGTCAGCAAGAATGACCATGCATGGTCTAGAGCAATTGGCGTTCGAGGTTTCTTCAAGCTTGCCCATGCATTATCCTTCCAACTAGAGATATCCCACAAAGTTTTGATGTCGTTGTTCAACGTCCAGCTTTGAAGCTCAGCAAGCTCTTGGACACCACCTAAAGGTTCTTCATTCATAATTTTACCGGTCCAGATATTGATGAGCTTGCCATTACCCATGATCCAAAAGGAATGCTTTTATATCAGAGGTAATGCCTGCATGTAAAGGCTGTGAATTTGAGAACCTTTAATGGTGGGGGTGAGATCATCCAAGCTTCGTAACCTATAACCCCTAAAATATTTCTTCCATAGCACATTTGGAGCCCAGCCCGGTTTCAGGGCTATTTGTCTCCATAGAATCTTAGCCCCCATAGCAATATTTTGTGTCCTCGAATCCTTGAAGTTCAAACCTCCTTCTAGCATATGCGTAGAAACTTTGTCCCATCTAACTAGGGGATCTTCCTATCATTTTGCTTGCCTCCCTTCCAAAAAAACCTTTGGATCCACTCCTCCATCTTCTTGAGGATGCTAGTGGGAGCCAACATGGCCGAGAATTGGAAGATAGGCAGGCTGGTCAAAACAGACTTAATAAGCATTGTCTTCCCAGCAAGATTTAGCCACGAGAAACCCCAACACTGAATTTTATTCTTGAATTTCTCAACCATTGGGAGCCAATATTTGCTAGAGTGACTCCTTTGGAAGATGGGAAGGCCCAAATAGATGAAAGAATTCCAACTAGCAAAGCTAGCAAAGCCAAACAAATCTGGATATTGAGGAGAGATCACTGTTGGAAATATTCTAGCCATAGAAATGGCATTTCTCTTCATTTAGTTTACTGCTCGAAGTACCGCAGAAGTCGTCCAACACTTTCTTGAATCTGGAGGTAGAGTATATGGAGGCAACACCCAGCAAAAGAGGATCATTAGCGAACAATGCATGATTAATATCCTTGACACCTCTAGTAATCCTAAGACCCATAATCTCTTCATCCACTTGACACTTATCTAAATAAAAACTCAGAACTGAAGCTTGCAAAAAAAAAAGAAGAGGAGAAAGAGGGCAGCCCTGGCGTAGCCCTCTAGAGGCTTTAAAGAACTCCATTGCTCTTCCATTCACCAGAGGGGCAATCCAGGGCTCGGGGATGCAAGCCCGAACCCATCTAATAAACTCCTGACCAAACCCAAACTTGTGCATTACATCGTAGAGGAAATTGTGACGAACTCAATCAAACACATTATCTAGGTCCAGCTTGACCACCATACCTTTTTCTTTCTGCTGCAAGCTAGAATGAATAGCCTCTTGCACGAGGATTATGTTGTCCATGATCTACCTACCCTAAACAAACCCCCCTTGATTTTCAAGTATAATGGAGGGCAAGAGGACCTTCAATCTGTTGGAAATCACCTTTGTTATGAGCTTGTACCCAATGTTGCATAGCGAAATTGAACGAAACCTGTTAAAAGTGTTGGCTCCCTTCTCCTTTGGGATGAGGGCAAGAAAGGAAGAATTCGTGCTGCCTCCAATTTTCTATCAGTTTTGAGATTTTGAAACCATTCTATGCAGGTCCTTCTTCACTATTTGCCGACAGACTTGGATGAATCTGGTTATGAAGCCATCTAGACCTAGAGCTTTGTCTGGCTCCATTTCATAGAGTGCAGCCTTTATTTCTTTTATGGTAACCTTAGCTTCCAACTGATGATTCATATTTGAAGAGATCTTGGAGTGGATAACATCCAAGAACCTTGTGTCCAAATGCATAACCTCGACGTCACTGTAGAGTTTCTCAAAGTGGGAGAAGGCAGCCCCTTTGATACTCGTGAAATCCTTGTGGGTAACGAGATCTTCTTTTATTTCAGATATTGTGTTGAAGGACCTTCTAGCTTGGGCTTGCTTGTGGAAGAAGGATGTATTACTGTCTCCCACTTTCAACCACAAACTACGGGCTTTCTGTCTCTAATATTCTTCCTCTTGCAAGCAAGCTTTGTGGAATTTTTTCTATAGGTTTCCTTCTTTGGCTATAGATTCCTCTGAGGGGTCCTCCTCTTCCATTTGCATTTGGTGCTTCTCGAGGGAGCCATGGGCCATCTTCCTTTCATTGGGCAGATTGGGAAGAGTTTTAGCCCAGCTCTTCAGAGCAGCCTTTACTCTTCTTAATTTTTCCTCCCATACAAAGAAAGGACACCCTTTGACGGACCGATTCAAGCTTTATTTAACCTTATCCATAAAGTCTGGGTGCCTAATCCATAAAGGACTGAATTGAAAAGGTATGGGCCCAAAATTTCTATGTGCTGAGAGCTCCAAAATTATGGGTTTATGATCCAAAATGTTGCATGGCAGAATGAGCATCCTAGCTTCTAAACCAAGGAGAATATAGGAACTTTGAAAAAGGAATCTATCTAATCACGCAGCAATATGGCTAGGACCCATTCTTTTATTTGACCAAGTATACTTACCTTTCAAGGGCTTGATGTCGAGCAAATCCCAATCTTGCATGATGTCCTCCACCCATTCCTTTGCTGGATCCCTTACTATACTGCCACCTCTCTTCTCAGAAGAGCTTAAGCTTATATTTAGATCCCCATCGATGATAATATTTCCCAGAGTTTCTTCCTCAGCCATGAGTTTGATTGAGTCCCAACACTACTTCTTTTCCCCTGAATTTACTAGCACATAACCTATAAAAAGGTTAAAGGTATCCCTTGTTTCTCGTCTTGTGAATTGCATAAGCTACCAGTGAGTATTCTACTTTCCATTAACCAATTCCAACTTTGCTTCATTCCAGAGAGCTCCCAGCCCCCCCGATGCTCCTCAGGCTGAGACAGCCTGCCCTCCACTTTTTCTCCAAAGATTCCTACTTACTTGGAGGAAGATCTTCTCCTCCAACTTAGTCTCCTGGATCAGTAGGATATCTGAGGTTTCTATCCTAATCAAACTTCGCATTACTTCTTCTTTTTGCTTGCTCCCTAACCCCCTGCAATTCCAGGAGACAATATTCATTATTTACCTTTCTGAGATTGGGTGGCCCCTTTGGGGCCCTGTCCCTAACTTCTTGTAATCTTTAGTGTTTTTGCTAGAAGCTTCTCCAACATTGGCTGACTACCTTGGAGCTTGTCTTTATATGTTTCTCACTCTCTTTTTTCCCAGTCAAACTTCCTTCCTCTTGTCAATCTACGAGACAATGTTTGGGAGTCACCTATTTCTCCTTCCTCCTCAGATTCTTCCGAATCTTGTTCTTCCTCTTCCATCTTTGTAGCCTTTCCCTTAGGGCTTACTGCTACACTCTTGCCTTGCCTGGAGTTTTCGAAGATCTCTTTCTCATTTGCCTCCTTCTGCTATTGTTCTGTTTCTTTCACTTCAATTGAGGCTAAGGAAAGGGGGGCGAACGCATTCTCTTGTGCCTTTGGATGTTGCCCTTGGCCACTGGAAGAAGGTTGATGCCCTTTTCCTTTTGTAGCTCTAGGAGGGTTTAAGGGTTTAGGGTTAGCCCTTGATATTTTGACCTACTTCCATCCTTCTTCCTTTCCTTGCACCGTCTCTTTAATTTTCGTACAGTTCTTGGAAAAGTGTCTGTATTCCTGACACTTGCGGCACTTGAAAGGAAGCTGCTCGTAGTCAAGATTTTGCACATGAGTCCAACTCCCTACATTTATCTTTATAGCCTTCGGCAACCCCACTTCTAGATCCACTTTGAAATAGATCCTAGCATAGTCATATTAATCCTTAGTACTTGCGCGATCTATGAATTTTCCCAGCACGTTGCCTATATGTTGGAGGGAATTCCAGTTCTAGCAATGTACAAGAAGATTCTGAAGTCTTACCCACACTGGAACTGCCGACGGAACATCTTCTGCTGGATCAAAGTTGGGAGTCCATTTGTTCAAATAGAGACCTTGAGGACCCATAAAATATGGCCCATTGCTAAAGATTAGATCCTTGTCTTCTTTTGAAATAAACTCAAACAGAAAATAGCGTCGCCTTAGAAAATACGAGGTGACACTTTGCTTGATTAAAGGTCTCTAGTTCTTGTAGATCCAAGCTTCCATGGCTTTGTGAGAAGGCTAAAGGCCAGTGAAATGTCCTACTAGGGCCCTCTCCGCCAGTGACAAAGCTACCTTGATCAACACCTCTAGAGGAAGGGATACCTCCGATATATTTTCCATCTTTTTAACAAACTTTGAAGCAATCGATTTTTTCTTGGCTGGCATCGAAGCTAGAAGAGTCTTGAATGAGGCATCTCCAGCTGTAGGGGAGGACAAAAGGCAGATGGGAGGAGCCTGGGATGAGCCCAGCTCATCCATGGAAGAGGGAGCATAGCCCTAACGTGGCCAACCAGCCCGTGAGTGCACGCAGCAGGTTGCAGAGCTTGGGGAGGTGGAAAAAAATCTGTAATCCTAATGTTTAACCACTATATCATTTTATATATATTATGTTGACTATCTTAAACTAACGAAATCTACAATCATCAAATATTGTACCCTCACCCTCGCAATCAAAATCAGAGAAACAAAGACATGAATTACAAGTTATTTGACATGGACAAAATGCCACATTGTAATGTATCCCATGGAAATATACCAAGAACTTACATTAGGAAAACCTAACCACTAGAAACAGATATCTTTATGCAAAAAAGGGCACCAGAGAAGATGGGTTTAAGTGGTGTTCATGTAGTCAAGTTTAGGTGAAGGAAGAGGTCCAATCTAGCTCAACACCATAAACTGCAGACCTTGAAAACTCATTGGAAGAAAGGACCATTGTTAGACAAGAAAAGCTTCTCTTGGGTTTAATTATTCATGTGAATAGAAAATATTGATTTGTAAGATGATGAGAATGCAATCCTAGAGAATTTTTCACCCCAATAAATTTTTTGTCTAGTTTTAAAACATGTATGACCAAATTATAGTGCGAACCTATTATTAGTTGGCTCATTTACTGCACAGTGGTCATATATTGTAATTGTTAGATGCATGTTGTAGCAGAGTATTTTGCATAAAAATAGAGGGGTATAAGAAATTTAACTGTTGTTCTTAATTATTTTAAGTTGTTGCTCATTCTATTCTTTATTCATTTTTAATTTCACCCAAACACCTCTGTTGAATCCAGCAAGGGTGTGCTTTGAAAGCATATCGATATTGCAACAATTCAAGAGTGATTTAGCCATTGTGAGAATTCTTGTTTTTTCCTGGAGAATTTCAAACCAAACCCAAATACATGGAAAGCAAACATTGAAAACACCCAAACGAATAGAAATAAATGAAATGCATGCCAAGAAAATAGAATAGTTAACAAAATGTATGTATTTTTATCATGGAACCATGGGCATTTACAACATGTTCTAATTTGAAAAGCATATAGAGGTGTGGACAAAAGAAGTATCCAAACTTTTATTAACATATTTTACTGTAGATATATAAATCTTATTAATAGACAGGGAAATGAATACCTAAATTTTAGAATGATAACTCTTAAGAAACAATGATATATCCATATCTGCACAATGATGTTTCTCATATTGAGAAGATTGGCTAATGTGCAAATTTCCTTCAAATAAAAACTCTAAGAATGCATATGATTCATCAAGAAGTTGATCATGCAAGGAAGGAAGTAATGAATCTATGAAATGAGTGTTCATAGAGTAGTTTGTAACAAACAAAGGTCTGGTGTAATATCGATTCCTAGAAACCATCAGATCAGTTTCCATTAATCTTAGCCAGCTATTCTAAAAAAATAGATAAACAAGGGCATAAAGGGATGTTTCACCCCAAAATTGGTCAATTACAAAGGAGTTTCATCAACAATAAAAGACATTAAGGTCAGTAGGTAACTACTTCATTTCATTTAGGGAATATTACATTGATTTGGTTCTCCCTGAATAGTAAAGATCAAAATTTTGATTCAATATCACATTCATTTTCGAATATAAACAAAGAGAAATCATTTCAATTGCATATACCCTAATAACTAGAATTACATTCATTGTTGAGGATTTGGAAAAGGAGTGTACATACATGATCAAAATTTAAGGTAACAAGAGCAATGTCCTAGGACAGACCAAAAGTAAAAGCAATTGAGGAACCAGAGCCATGGAAGAAGAAGAAAATCCCCCGTAGAAGAAATTGTGAGCCTTCTTCACACAATCGTCTAGCTAGGTGAATCTGAGGGTGCCATGTGACAGTCGCTCACTATATAATGACCATGTAATGACTCTACTTTCCAAGTGATTCATCATAAATGTAATTTCTTGCCATTCGATGTCAGGGTCGAGTTGAGCTTGTGCTAGTTGGGTTAAGCCTAGAAGACCTCATGGCCATTATTGTTACTGAATATTTTATCAAGTACCCAAAGTAGGTCCACCTACAAAGAGATTAATATAATTAAGCTCATTCAATGAACTTGCACAAGTGATATCATTGAGATCAAAACCCGGACATGAAAGCACAGTGATACAACTGAAAATGGAGTAGTTTGCGAGTCAATTTTTCGGATAAAATAATTGATTTCTTGTTGAGGGAAATCATAGGGCACAACATGGTGATGAAATGAATATGATATGGAATTACATGGGATAAAATTTGACTAAGGGGTGCAATGAGATTCGATTAGTACCTACTCAAATTTATAATGTATATATTCAAATATTCAAATTAAGAAGATGACACATTAAATTATGAAACACCATGGAACAAATTATTTTAGAACTTATTGCAAATCATATAAGAGTTATAATAGAGTGATTAAGTGATCACAATAAAAATAATAGACATTAGAGATATTATATACATATGGATAATATATATCAAGCTAAATGTGGTAGCTAAGCAACCTCTTCCTACACCTAGTGTCCTAGATGACCAAGGCAAGGTTTCATCAAACAAATGATACTTCCATGAATTAGATATATATTCATATATATTAGTTGGAAAATGATCAATTTCACAAGAATAACAAGGGTTGAAATGACAAACTGAATTTAAAACTATCCTCTAAAAATTCATATAGAAAATGGGGTAACAGATCCTATGACATCCAACCTACAATTTATAATGGGAAATCCTCAAAAGTCTCTCTAAATAATGATGTTCCATTGAGGGGGAAATGAAGAGGTATGAGGCCCCACCAATTTGATATTTTGAGAAGTCTTAGTCTTGGTTTGTCAATTTTGTCCCTAAGTAGGCAAGGAAACATTAAAGCAGGTGACCCCCTTGAAAGAGTTCAAACTTGGGGAAGGCCACATAAGGCTTTATATATAGATCTAAATCCAACGACCTCCCTCATAAAAAGAGCTAGACATGTATTGAAAGAATGTAGACAATGACCCATCTAAATATTGATAAATAAAATAGAAAATCCCTCCAATAATAAATGGGTCCTCTACAAATAAGGTGATCCTCTAGCTCTATTTCATGTATATGGAAAAGCTAGCTGATGTTATTGAGAAGCAGAATATCATGATGATTAGTTTCAACTTGACACTATTATAAACCCACTTTGAACCCACCAAGGGGGATCTGAAGGGCAACATATAGTGCTCTTGTGTGTATGTGGGTTAAACAACAAGGCCCCCTCTCATTTGCATGAAGTTTTCCTAAACAAATCCATCTTAGAGTCAAGACCATTATAAGATGAAATCCAAGTACATTGAATTAATTGTCTATAAATAACATCTTTGACAACCTAACACAAACATATAATGATGTCATTTTCATTGGAGGTGTATGTCACTTAAATTATGTTACAAATTTTATTGCTCCCCCACCAAAATGTGCCATGCTCCCTTGTGATGATGCATCAGTCCTAATGTAGAACAACGTCATGAAGAAAAATGAATTTAAACATTATATAAATTTAATAGTGCCCCACATTCACCCCTTGGCTCACCACTCATGGAAAATGTGAAGTTATTTCAAGCATTGTCAACTCCCTATGTGGGAGAGTACTACAAGCTCCATCTCAACATGAAGTGTAGATATTTTGAGCAATTCTGATTGAGGTTTTGCAAATTATCCAATTGTTCTATATTTAGTATACATGGTAATAAGGATATTACCCACAAACACATACCCTCAATATCAATACTTAGTTCTCTAAAAATCAAATGGTGCCAATATTCTTAGTTAGAGGTGAAGGATTCCCCTAGGAGGTTAGTTTGTTGGTTTGAGGTGTTGTTTTTGGCCTTGGATACTAAGTGGTTAAGGGCTTCAAGAGTTGAGGGTTAAGGACCAAGGGCTTGTGGGCGAGGAGATTTAGGGATTAAGGGCTTAAGGGTTAGAGGATTTAGGTGTTATGGGTTAAGGTTTAAGGGTCATGGGTTAAGAGGATAAAGGGTAAAGGCTTAGGTGGTTCATGGATTCTAGGTTAGGAGTTAGTGGCTTAAGGTTTAATGGGTAAAGGGGTTGATGAGTTGTGTGTTATGAGTGTAGGGGTTAAGGTATTATGGATTGGGGGTAAGAGGATAGGTAATTTAGTATAAAATTACTACTTACTTTGTGATATACATGATATGCTTTGGAGGTATCTGAGTACCCCAAGAAGATACACTTTAGACTCCTTGCACCAAGTTTGTTTCTCCTTTCCTTTGGAATCAAGGCATAGCAGGTGGAACCAAAGATCTTGAGATGCCTCATTGAAGGAATGTGTCCATACCAAATTTCATAAGGAGTCTTTTTATTTAGAGCATGAGATGGGAATTTGCTTTTAATAGACACTGCACATAGAACTGCATCAACCTGGAACATTAAGTTTACATTTTCGAAAAAAATCATTGAACAAACCATATTAAGATTGTCATGTTCATTCTTTCAGCTACACCATTCTATTGAGGATTATAAGGCATAGTGGTTTGAAGTATATTCTTTTCCATTATCAGTACAAATTGAGCCAATATGATATTATGTATCATTTTTAATCCATGCATGAAAATTTTTTTAAGTTTCAAAATATTCATATTTATTATTCAAGAGATATACGCAACACATTCTAGTGTAATCATCAATAAAATTCATCATATATTTATTTCCATTTGTAGGAAGGAGCAAGCCTAGGGCCACACAAGTCAGAATGAATCAATTCAATCTTTATATGTGCTCTAGAAACATAATCATGAAATGATCGTTTGTTATGTTTTCCTAAGATATAAGCATCACATTGCTTCAGTTCCTAAGAATGGTTGGCAAGCCAGTAACAGTATTGTTTCTCTTCAATAAACGAATATTTTCATAGTTCATGTGTCCAAATCTTGCATGCCATAAAATACTAGATGGAAATGTACGTTCATTATATTAAGAGTTGTATGCATAGTTATCTACATGAGCAAACATTACTTGCATCTTCAAGAGTCTTCCTTCTTCTATTCCTGTCAAGACAAGTGATTTGTCTGACGGTTTTCTCACTTCAACGTTTCCATCAAACATGTGAATGGAGTTTCCTTTTTGGTGGATGTAAACCAAGGAAAACAAGTGTATTTGAAACTATGGGAGGTAGAGAACATCATGCAAAATAAATTCAGGGAGTCTAGGCCGTTTGTGCCTGATGGTACCAATTCTAGATGGCTTTTCCACAAAGTAGATTGCTCCATCTACATTGTCTTTGAAATATTCAAAAAAAATATTTGTGAAAGGTCATGTGGTAGGTTTCACCTATATCAATCAACCATGCATCTTTCCATGAAGCAAATGAATTATTAAATATGTCTTCAGTTACCCTAATATTGCAATGTTCCACAATATAATGAGCAGATTCCGGTGCTTTACCTTTCCTTGGATCTAGTGTTTTACCTTTCTCTTCATTTCCTTCTTGCTTGATTGTATCCCAAGAGAGATTTCATGTGGATGCATCATGCCCATTTCTATTGTAGTATATACAATGAATATCAGGTCTTCATCTTTGGTAATGTTTGTCCCCCTTGCCTCTATTATTCTTCTTTCCATGTCCTCTTCTACCACTTGTTCCTCTAGAAGAATATTGCATCTGATTCTTCTCTTTTTGTAAAAGGCACACAACTTCTTCAGAATATTGGGTAATTATCTTCCTCTTCCCAGGAGCTTTCTCTCTTTCTACAAACTTCTCCACAAGAGTGTCAAAAGTAATCTATTTAAGTTGGTCACTAACTTGTAATGATTTAATATAGTGAGAATATGTGGTATATATTGCCTTCAAAAAAGTTGTGAGAGGAACATCCATTTTAACTCGAGTGGCTTCTACATCATCCATAATAGATTTGATTTCAGGGGTTAGGGCAAGGGGATCATCATCTTTCAAGTATATATTGAAAATTTTGAACATTATGTGGACTACCTCAAGCTCGGAGTGTGAGTCATATAAGTCTTTCAACTTCTTTAAAGCATTAAAAGCATTGGACGTAATTTGTGCAATGTGACGACTCACTGTTGTGGTCACCAACAACCCCCCTCTTTGTTTGATATTAGCAATAACACCAAGCAAATGGGGACCCTTAATAGAAAATCCAAATAAACGTTCGATAAAAAAAAATTTGTATTTAACTCCTTAAAAATTTATCACAACAAAAGAATGAAACATTTTTCTTATGATCACAGTAGACTACAAAGAAGCGACGCGAAATTCATCGCATCGCATTCATTATGAAGCGCTCTTAAATGAAGAAGCTTAAGAAATCTCCGACGGCCGATATGCGATGTCACATATCGCAACATCGCATAAGTAGCATACAATGACTGAACGACTAAATCTGCGATGCTGCGATGAATGTGATCTGCGATGAATGCGAGCTGTGATAATTCGCGATCATAATTTTCTGCGATAAGACATCTTGATGATGCAAACCGCGATGCTGTGATGCGAGTCGCAGAAATTGCTCATCGCAAATCTTCCTCGACGCAATATTCAATGGAAAACTATACGTTAAACAAAATTGGGCATGCGCCTTAAAAGAAATTAATGATTGTATGCCAAAGTATTCAAGAGGGACAGTCTCATGTTTTTTGAAGAGTCAGTTTGCTACAGATGTCATGATTATGCATTCATAAGAACTTAAAGCTTTCATGTCAATCTTTATTACCATTACTCTTTTCCTTTTCATAAACTGTAAGACAGGAAATAACATGAAGCAATGTGCAGGAAACATCTAAGGAAAAGGGGAAAGCGTCAATGCTCGAAGAACAGAGAAGAAATCCCTTCAAAAATGGATATCGCACGTGACAGGATCACAGACTCCAGAGTATCACTTAACAGATGTTGATGTCAACAGGCTACCTAAAGCTCAGAGTCAAAGACGCACAAAAGCAGTATGTTTACAAAAAACCCTGAAGCTTACGCACCAGAAAAGCCCGGAATGAAGAACGAAGGCAGTTTTTGATGCAGAAAATTACTCAGAGAGTTAAGTCTCTAACTTCTTCAATCATCCGCAAGGCCGGAAACCGAAATAGCAAAATCAGAATCAGTTTAAGGGAAACTTGGGTTATTACCAAGAATACACGCAGTGAATACACCCAGCCCGAGGAAGATTCTCGAAAATATCTTCTAGTTTACCAGAAAGAGGTGCCAGCGCTTGTTATTTCTATTTTCATAGCTCAAACGAAAGCGGAAGGCGACTAGCCGACTCTTCCCAAGTGAATGTTGCGTGCTTGCAGCACTAAGGAGAAAGTACAGAAATAGTTTAGAATTAGATTCAATTTTTAGAAATAGTTTTGCTTTATCAGAAGGGCGGTCATTTAAAACCATATCCTAAATTTATGTAATTAAGTTAATTAGTTAGCAGTATTTAAACCCTTCTCATGCATTTAGAGAAGGGTCCAGTGATTTGTCAAAAACTTGTCCTCGGAACATGCACTTCTGCACCCTCAGAGGAGGTTTTGATGAATGGATGGATCGAGATTTATTTGCATTTGCATTTGATGTCTGCTACTGATGTTGCACTTTTGTACTCTTAGTAGATGTTAGAACAAGTAGAGATAAATCGTTTTTGCTTGAAGTTTGTGAGTAGGATTAGTCATAAATGGTACTTTTATCTCTTGGCCATTTCTGCTTATATTCTTTAAGTGATTTACACTTTTCAATTGTTTATATGTTATTGCATGAATATATGGGTTACCATTTGGCACTTCTGTACGGTGGAGTCATTTATTTATGTCTGATATATGAATAGCTTATTATGCGATATGTTGTTCACAACTGTTTTGCCTAACTTCTTATGAAAAGTGGTTTATCTCAATTGATTTCTATTCTTATGATAGCTGAATGATCTTTATTACCAGTTATTGTTTGAAATCTCTTTAGATCGCATAATAGAAGATACATATCCCGGGTTAGTGTAGATTAGATGTGTTGTTTATCATTAGATTACAGTAGCATAGAGTTAGTTTAAGAATCTAAATTATATTAGCTTTAAAGTACTCTTAGATCAGCATTATTCAACTCTACACACACACACACCCAGATCGGGAAACTAGTCCCGTTATCCCCAGTCGGACCCGCTATACCAAACGGATAAGGAACTTCCAACCAAGGTCCGCACCGGGTCGATATCCCCCTTGTTGTCGACCCGATTTTCGGGGCTTCAACATATTTGGCGCTAGAAGGAGGGCCTGAACTATGAATGGCACCTAAATCAAAATATAAATATCAACTCCCCCGACTTCCCCAGTACGTTTAAATCCAGAGTCAGAAGTCGGTTGAGTATTAACCGCTGCTACATACCCTAATATTTCAGACCAATCTACCATTGAACCCCCTGAAGTTCAAACTCTAATTCACAAACTCCAGGGATTTTCTATTTTTACACTGGGGTATGATAAATCTCAAAGCAGCGCGACTTTGCAGTACAATCCTGCTCATCCCCTGACCAGGTTAAAAAGCGAAAAATTTGACATCCAGCCAATTGAATTCCCTCTTCCCACCAGGAAAAGAGCAAGGAAAAAATCACTGCAGTCTGACAGTGAAACTCTTTCATCTACATCATCCATCTCAACCCCCTCACCGCAAAGTCAGCCACCCACATCTTCATTCCAAACCACTCATCCACCTTCCACAACCCCTCTTCCTCAATCATCTAAGATCATAATATATTCATCTTCCCATCCTCAAGGATCACCATCTGCACTTGCAATTACTAGCGGCTCAACAATGGCCCACTCTCCATGGAACAATCCTGGAGCAGTTTTAATGCCTCCACCCCTGAGCCAAATACCGGCCCATCCTGAGAAATGGCTACCCAAATTCAATCCAGAAGTAGGCATGCTAGCTGAAGAGCACATTAACAATTTCATGCTTTCTGTCAATCTCAACGGAGTTACCAACGAGGACGCTGTTGTCCGGCTTTTTCCCTATACTGTGCAAGGAACAGCCGGGTCATGGTACTTTTCATTACCCTCCGGGTTTATCACAAGTTGGGACATCTTTCAAAATTAATTCCTCACTAATTTTGGTGATGCCAGATCAACGGCAACGTTAATCAGTGACTTATCCAATCTTAAAGCCGAGGCTAGAGAACCCATAAAAGATTTCAATTTACGGTTCAATAAGATCCTCAACAAAATTCCCACTGCTTCCCAACCCAGCGAAGGAGTACGGTGTGAATGGTATATCACAGCCTTACCATCAAACTTAGCAGTCTTTGTAGATAGGGCAAATAAAACAACTTTAGTTGAGAACCTGACAGAGGCAATAGCAGTAGAGAAACACATTATAGCCTTGGAGAAGAGATCTGTGATAGAGGAACGCAAATCTAAAAAGGTCACCTTCAAGGAAGACCCCAAGAAGAAACAGATGAAAGATCCTTTCGATTTGGAAGGATTTCAAAAAGTATTAAAAACCATGTCCAACGAGATGATTGACATAAAAAAACAGGTGGCAGAAACTTCTTCAAAAAATCCCTACAGAGCTTTTAAAAGAGGCCCTTCAATGGATGCGAAACCACCCAATGCTATCTCAAATGTCGAATCCGAAGAAGAGGAAGAAGAAGAAAGTACCACTGAAGGGCAGACCGATGATGAAGAAGTTGTGGAACTACAAGGAATGTGGGATTTCATCCTCCCACAAGAAGAAGATCAAGAATCATTTCCAGTTAGCACACGAAGCAAAAATCAACTTGATCCTCCCCAAACTACCCCTAAGCAGAAGGGCGCAAGCCCTACAGCAAAAGAAAAAGTCGCAACAAAGAAAACGACCACTAAAGTGACTCAATCTAGCCCAGTCCAACCAGATCAAACACCTCCATCAAGAACACTAATAGTGTCGAATGAAATGGACTACAATATTATTGATGACATGAAAAAGACTAGGGCTAATATCACTCTTTATGAATTGAGCAAATTGAAACATCAACAGAAGATAATGATGAAAGAATTACATGTCGTGCCTACTACATCTTTGCCTACAACCATAGCTTCCCACAACATGGGAAGACCTCCAACCAACACGACCAATAAGATTGATCCAAATGACATCGCGTTGATTGCAGGGAGATCAAGATCTCACACTCCCCCTTTTCTTCTCACTTATGAAATTTTCAATAAAAATGTGCACAATTGTTTGGTAGATTCTGGGGCATCAACGAATATTTTACCCATATCAATATGTGCCAAGTTGAATGTTCAACCACAAAAATCCGCAGTGCGCATAGTTCAGCTTGATCGATCTCAAGTCGAATTCATTGGTGAACTTAATCAAGTCACCATAAGATTGTCGTCTAACCCTAAGGTATGTCAAGTTATCGACATTCTAGTAGCTGATATCCCAGAATTCTATGGCTTAATTCTTAGCAGGGATTGGCCCGAAAAACTCCATGGATACTTCTCAACCGATGGGTCGCACATGTGGTTACCCTACAATGGTAAACCAAATCAAATAAAGGTTGAACGAGAGTTACACCAGAAGTACATAGTAACGGAATTAGAGGGGGAAAATGAAGCAATAGCATACAACAGTAGTATCATAGGAAATTACTCGGTAGATTCTTTCCTCGGTAATTTCAATGCTCATACATTACCTTACTTAGAAAATTCAATTTTGTCCCAAGTCGAAAATTTCTCACAAACTGATAATTTGAAGTGTGTTAATTTTGTAAATAAACCTATAAATACATCTTTGTTTTGGAAATTATATTTTGATGGCTCTAAGTCTAACGAGGGAGCAGGAGCAAGATGTGTTTTGATTAGTCTGGATGGAGATAATACCATGCTTACGTGCAGACTGGAATTTGATTGCACGAATAATACAGTGGAATATGAGGCCTTGGTGCAAGGCCTGTATAAAGCAATCGGGTTAAACGTCAAGTATCTTCAAGTCTTCGAAGACTCTGAGATTGTCGTCAAACAGGTACGTAACACCATACATTGCCTATCAAGTCATTTGAAACACTATCAATCTCTAGTACAAGATCTGACTGAGCATTTCATAGCATTCAATATTTCATCAATCCCAAGACTCCAAAATGCGAGCGTAGACCTTTTAGCTAACGTAGCCTCTAGACTCATTCCCTCCGAAGATTTTAGTCCAGATAGATTCTCAATAGAATTAATCTTTAGACCGTCCATCCCTGACAACATTACAAACTGGAGATTATTCAATGACGATCCTGATATTGTAAATTTCCTCACCTCTAAAGGATCCTACTCCAATCAAATAATTGACGAAGACCATCACGATCAACAAATAAAACAAAATAGCACCGATAATGCTATACCTAAATCGGTGGTTAAGTTAGAAGACTTATATAACTTGAAAAGTCGGTTTAAAAGGTCTACTAATTCCAAGCTCTATAGTTCAACTCTGAACTATGAATTAGTAAACTTGGGAACCGATGATAAACCACAAAACGTTAATCTAGGCCACGGCCTAGCCCCTGAAGAAAAACTAGCATATATACGTCTTTTGAGACAATACAAAAATGTTTTTGCCTAGAATTACGATGAGCTGAAGACATACGACACTTCTATTATCTAACATACTATCCCTATGATGGACAACGAAAAACCTGTCCAACAGAAACTCAGAAAAATCCACCCCAATCTAGAAAACCAAATAAAAACTGAGTTGAATAAGTTATTAAAAGCCAGAATAATTTTCCCTGTCAGACATTCCAAATGGGTTTCCAATATGGTACCCGTTAGAAAGAAAAGCGACGATATTAGAATCTGCATCGATTTTCGGAATCTCAACAAAGCCTGTCAAAAAGACAATTTTCCCCTCCCTCCTATGGAGCAGATATTACAGGCAGTAGCAGGCTCAGAACTAATGTCTTTTTTGGATGGATTTTCAGGATACAATCAAGTGCTGGTACATCCCGATGATCAGTTAAAAACCACGTTCCAAACTAAATGGGGCACATACGCATATCAGAAGATGCCATTTGGTTTGATCAATGCCGGTGCTACACTTCAGAGAGCCATGGACATCGCGTTCAAGGGTTTAGTCAATAAATATGTAGTAATTTATTTGGATGATATAACAGTGTACTCCAAGAAGCGAAGCGACCATCTCAAAGACTTGAAACAAATCTTTCAACGATGTTTAAGGTATGGGATTTCACTTAACCCAAAGAAATCTTTTTCACATTAAGTGAAGGAAAACTACTAGGATTCATAGTATCAAAATCTGGTATTCACATTGAACCTGATAGAATCAAAGAAATTTCTGAAATATCCCTATCTCATAATAAAAAAGCCATGCAATCTTTTCTTGGTCAAATCAATTTTGTGAAAAGATTTGTCCCAGATTTTTCACGAATTGTTTCTCCTTTGCAAACCATGATAAAAAAGAATTCAAATTTCAAATGGGGCCAAGATGAGCATGAATCGTTCAACCTGATCAAACAAGCTATCATTAATGCTTCATCTTTAGCAACCCCGAATTTTTCAAAATCTTTTATCTTATACACATTTGCCTCAGAGAAATCGTATGTTGCGATTCTAACTCGAGCTAATCAAGAGAAAGCGGAAGATCCAATCGCAATTTTTAGCTCGAATCTACAAGGTGTTGAACTTAACTACTCAAACATGGAGAAACAGGCATATGTTGTTTTCAAAGCAATCAAATACTTCAGACCTTTCTTGCTTAAAACCCACACCAAGGTCATAGTACCGTTTCCAGCGGTAAGAAATCTTCTAATACAGAAAGATGTGGGTGAAAAAGAGCAAATTGGATCACTGCTTTACAAGAATACGACCTTGAGATCAAACCAGCAAGCATTGTGAGAGGTCAAGGCTTCTGCAAAATGTTGGCTGGAGCATCGCAAATTCCTGAAAATTCATCTGAAGAGGTACAAACGTATGAGGTAAGCCTAAACGATACATAATCATTATATGCTGACACCATTTATTATCTTAAGAACGGGTATGCTCCAGCACACCTGGATCACACCAAGAAAAGAGCTATGAGATTAAAAGCTAAACAATATCAGCTCGTAAATGATGTTCTGTTTAAAAAGAATTATGATTTTTTGCTCCTTCGGTGTCTTGAGAAAACTGAATCCGAAAAGGTTTTGCAGGAACTCCACGATGGACCCGCGGGAGGACACTATGCTGGAGATGCTACTGCACATAAAATCTTACGTGCAGGATATTATTGGCCCACGCTGTTCAAAGACTCACACAGTTACGTGAGGAAATGCCAAGTCTGCCAAACTACTGCAGGGAGACAAAAGAAGCCGTCCATGCCACTACAGCTGGTAAACATCGAGCAACTGTTCAGTCAGTGGGGCTTGGACATAATAGGTGAGATCGTTCCTCACTCTTCTAAACAGCATAGGTATATCCTCACGGCAACAGATTATTTTACTAAATGGGTAGAAGCAGTTCCTCTCAAGATAGCTAATTCTGAAAACATCATTGAATTCATAGATCAATTCATAATCACTAGGTTTGGATTGCCCACGGCTTTGATGTTTGATAATGCCTCGTACTTTTCTGGGAATGCAATGACTGAGTTTGCACTTAAAAGAGGGTTCAAA